>JANFAE010000706.1:0-39147 GCA_024613145.1 Pisolithus marmoratus | reverse complement strand
TATCCACGGTCCTGGCATTTATTTTTATCTTTATTTTTCGCTTATTTTCCAACCAAGAAATGGGTGAATGGAATGCACAATCAGATCCATTACTCTGAGCGGATATGAATGCATGTAATGCTTATTTCTACGGTACGTGTCCCAGAATACTTATCGTGCCTGTACATAGTCATCGATCTTTAGCAGCAAACAGACCGTCTCCGTCGCTAACTCAATGGCGCTCGTCGATACTAATAGCGGCTGGACAACGTCTTCCTCCAAAATGTTCGATATGAGACCCTGCGGAATACGTCAGCCAAGTCATTGTACATCACGCACCAACACATGCTTACAGTGCGAACGTTCACGCCAGCATTCCGATCACCAAGGGCGTGTCGGTTGCGGAGCTCCGTCAGAATCAGGATGGGATTTAAACCCGCATTTTCCGCCAGTGTTGTCGGAATAACTTCCAACGCATCGGCGTATGCTTGGAAACAATAAGCTTCCATACCCTTCAGTGACTGCGCATACTGAGAAAGCATCCGCGATAGGTGAATTTCTGGAGCGCCACCACCACTGATGAGTGCTCTGTCAACGCGTTAGTCACACTCGCCCAGTGGTGACACGAATCCGCATCACCTCTTTTTTACCAAGCACCGAACAACACATAGTGCATCGTGCAGACTTCGCTCGCACTCCTCGACGACGAGGTTGTTGGCACCCATTGCAAGGATGCTGACGGTTCGTCCTGGGTTCTTCACCCCGGTTATTTTCACAACTTTTACACCAGAATGAGACATTTCTTCGACCAAATCAGCGTATCCCAGCTTGTCCTCTGTGAAAGCCTCTATATCGGCAATCGGTTTGCACCCAAGACTCTTCGACAAAAATTGTATCTCATCCCGTTCTACGTCTTTGATGGCCATGATGTTGAGACGCTTGAGGAAGCTGAGCGACGTGTCATCGACTGCGTCGCGTAAAATGGACTTTTGTATGAGAACTACGTTGCAGTTTGCCTTCTTTATCTTTTTGCATATGTTTAGGAGGTACTGGCGACCCTCCTTGATGACTTTGTCCATCTGTCTGTAATCATTGATGACGACAGTGTTGTCCATCTAGGCTCTTGAGCTACACTCGCGCTAACACCGGAGAAGGACTCACATCTGGTTTGGGGAGCGCTGAGTTGGAATTGGATAATGGCTATCTTTGCTTTTCTATGCGCGTTGGACCACCAGCCGAGACATGACGTTTTGGTTCAAGACAACACCATCCACGAGCTCAGTGTCTTCGATAGTGCCACCGACCTTTTTCACGACCCGGATATCACGTAGATCCACGCTGGAAGACTCCGGCGTTACCAAACGCGTGACTGCGGACACGGCGATCGGTGCGAGGATAGACGAATATTGAGAAACAATCTTTCAAAGTTTAAATTGGGCGTAAGTCGTGTAAGTCACGATCAGCCCGCGAAATGTATACTACCTTGGAGTTCAAGGACGTGCTGGCTGCGCGAAGGAGACTAGCCCTATCGTTCAGATTGATAGGAATTGATATTTCTGTTAAGAATTCCACAGCTTTTGCAGATGCTTTAAGAAAAGACTCTGCCACAATCGTCGGGTGAATGCCCTTCTGGAGCATCTTTTCCGCCGCTCCAAGGAGGCTCCAGCTAAGACGACTACCGAAGTCGTGCCATCACAGCCTCGACGTCCTGGGCAGCAGATTAAGTCGACGAGCTAACACACAAACTGGTCAGTAGATTATGCTATTTGCGGGATGACAACCTATCTACCATTTTGGCTGCTGGATGAAGGGCTTGTATACTCTTAAGAATTGTTGCTCCGTCATTAGTAATGATCACTTCTCCCTTTGATGTCTGAATCTGACACAATTGAAAAATGTTAAGCTGTCCGAAATGCGTGACGAATCGTCGAGGTTTTTACCATCTTATCCATGCCTCGAGGGCCGAGTGACGTTCGCACAGCATCACTGATGGCTACACAATGGCTACTGAGTTACATGGCCGACGCCGTTACGAACGTACAACTGACCTTTGGCAGCAACCATGTTAGACATCCGGACCTCCATCGGCTTGCCCTGCAGCGGCCCATTAGGTATGTCCCGCGAAGCAAAAGCGTGGATGCGTACCTTGTCATTGAAAGCGGCATTTGGGCCGCCACGAGATGTTTGAACAACTACGGGGGCAGCTTTGGAAGCCATCTGCGTGAGTATTACTGGGTGTAGATTATCTACGAAGTGGCAGGAATTCACTGCGAGCCCACTCGCGTTCCTTCCTCATTTGGACTTGCACGGCCATTGCCGTCACAGGACTTGCGTGGCTGCACTCGACAAGCAGTATACTGACTGATCTCTTAATCCACATCCTACCATGGATTTTGTAAGTGCCATTGTCTACGAGGTATCGTGAAACTGATGTCACTCGCCAGTTTGGCAATCCCAATGCGTTAGGAGGTAGCCCAGGTGGTCTGTTTGCTCAACTAGCACAGTGCGCACCATGCCTTGCTCTACATAGTATCGGATGAGTTGATCTCCCATTCCCAGGGGTTTTGGGGGACCACTGGGCCCTCGTGGTCCTCGCCCATCTCCGAGGGCATTCGATGAGTATTTAAGGGCGTACAGTCCTTGCCATGCTCCATGGGCCGGAACGTGAAAATGTCTCTTATGGCGGGAAGAGTACGTATTCTTCCAAACTTGCCTTGTAGCATGCTAGGCATCTGACCTTACTTCTCAAGTTATCATGCCACAATCTGCGTTAGCACACCTCACAAGGTTGGATCTCGAGTCCCCCTGGATGTTTCAACTGCGCAATCCTGCAAACCCGGCGGCCTCCACTCATGCCGGTGTCCTGGAGTTTATTGCAGATGAAGGTGTTGTCCATCTTCCTTATTGGATGATGAAAACTTTGCGGCTCGAAGAGGGAGACCCCATTCGAATAACCGGGACAGAACTCCCAAAAGGGAAATTTGTCAAACTCCAAGCACAGACTGTCCATTTCCTTGAGATATCTGATCCAAAGGCCGTGTATGTTTTTCTTGGGGGTGGTGGTTCAATAGTACTGAAATGCCTGACAGGTTGGAACAAGCTCTCCGTAATTTTTCTGCACTTTCCCAAGGCGATATTATTGAAATACACTACAACTCCATGGTTTTCGGTTTCTTGGTCATGGAAACCGTCCCAAATGGGGCTGGAATATGTGTCCTTGACACGGATCTTGAAGTGGATTTTGCCCCTCCTGTCGGATATGTTGAACCCGAACGCCCGAAGGCTCCTCCACCGTCGACGATGGCCTCCAAGCTTAACATTGATCTCAACTCGTCTTCTCCTGGCTCATCTAGGCCATCCTCTTCCCTTGCCGGAGGATTCGTTTCTGGGGGCACCTCTGCTATGAGCAAAGGAGGTGACCGCTGGGAAAGCTTTAAAGGTAAAGGAGAGACCTTATCAGGCAGGAAGACCAAAGGTAAGGGCATCAGCCACCGTGCAGTCGAGGAAGTCGCCGAGGGAAGCAAGATCATACGCACCGAGTATGCTAGCGTATTCTGAGCTGTGATCAAAACTCATTTATGTTTAGCCGACGAAAAGTCGTCACTAGCGATTCGCTGGACTCTGATGGCAAGGTTCCAGCTGCTTTGAACCTTCCGTTTGGAAAGCTTTTCTTCGGTTTCAAGGTTGTGCCACATACGCCTCCGGTTTCTGATGCCCAGCCATCTCCTAGTTTACCAAGTCAACCCGTAGGTGCCATATTCATTCGGACTCCAACTCGCTCATACATGTTCTCGCACAGGTTACGTTCTCCGGGTCCGGGAACAAGCTCAGCGGAAGAGCTGTTGAACCAAGCTCCACAGCAAAAGGAAAGGAAAGAGCGAAATCACCATCGCAGTCTGAGGCCAGTTCGAACTCCTGGGGCTCCGGGCAGATTCTTGGGTCCCGTTCACCACCCCTACACGTTCCATCGGGCTTTCGTGGCCGAGAACTTGGCGCTGGAGGTCTGTCAGTATCTCGTCGTCTCAATCAACCGAGACGACGCAGCCCCACTCCAGACTGGGGAGTGGATGACGATGACGTTATCGAGATAGATAGCGATTGAAGTAGTTGGGTGTGTAAAGCTAACAATGTATTCATAGGGGCCGTTGACATGCCAAGCATTCTCCGAAATAGATCGTGCAGTTTACAACATAACCACCCCTACACCTCGCCCAGCTCCGACATCACCTACAGCTTTAACACCCGCAAGGGGTGCTGTCCTCCAGTTATACAAATAGAAGTTAAGCAGACCATCTCCTGCCCCAAACTGGGTTGTCGTATGAGTGGCATGAATAAGAAGTAGCGTCTTTAAAAACCGAACCTTCAGATCATCGAAGAAGCTCACGTTATCCATCAACGTGACGGCATTAAAAACATCGAACTTGGCCTGGTTGGCAATGATCAAAGCATCGCCAATGAGACGAATGAGACGTGTTTTCAGTTTGTTAGACTCGTCTACTTCGGGTTCAAACGCGACGTCGCTCGCATAATAGAAAAGGTAGGCAGCTTCCAAGAGATTGTGCCTAGGATGGTTGATAATGGTGGAAGGAAGTGAGTAGAACGAGAAAAAGTCTGTAATACGGTGTTCCTTGGGATCCTAGAATTGGACGGAGTTCCAGGGACTCAGGACACAATAACTTGCAACCCAGCGTCACGTACCTCCACTACATATGCCCATAGCACTTGCTTGGGCCGTCTATACCTTTCAGAGGGTTGTTCGATATCTCCCCTTCCACTGAGGAACAGGTGGCGAATTTCATCGACCGTCATTATGGGAGCCATGCTAAATCTTTGCATGTACCGTGCGAACAAATCCGCTACTTGAGGTATGTCTTTTTCCTCCATTTCCCGGAGGCCTGGAAGATGCGGCGTGGTATCTGTCTTGTATACGCGGATCATCCGTGCGAGGGTCATGTTCCGAGGGACGTAAGTAAATTTGACATCGACGAGCTTAGGGATATTTAATGACCGATGGTAGTACCTGAGTAATATTGAGATGATGTAGCAGGAGAAAGTCTTCTGTTGACTTGCCGGCATGTCGACACTGGGGTCGGGAGGACAACGCCTGCCGTATATATTGCTTGGGCGATCCCTTGGAGATGAACTTGCCGAGTGACCTCCTTTATAAGCACTGGCGCCAACCGTTTGGAGCGTAATTTTTTGTGAATGCACAAGAAATTGATCTCGCTCGCGCGGAATACACTAAGATGACAGTTGGATTAATAAAACAACTATCACAAAACACACTCACTTTCCACGGACACGGAGGGTTGCCGGGATACCTGATATGAAAGCGACGAGTTTCTTGTTCGACGATACTCGCACACCCAGGTGCCACTCCTTGAAATAACCAGGAGGCTTGAGTGCCCTTCACAACGATTAATACATTATGGGCCCATGACGAAAAAGCCAAGTTTTACCATTCCAAAAATTCAGCACTATATTGGAAACGGAAAGCAGCGTCGTCATCCTCAACATAGTTGAGTGATAGTAAATCGTAAACCTCCTTGATCTATCTTCTGATAAGTGATAACCAGTGTATCAAGAACTAGCAAACCTGTTTTGGATCGTTGATGTCAAGGATCGACCATTCGAAATCTTTGGGTAAGGGATATGGCTCGCGACGGACATCTTCGATTGCTTTCGTAGGCTCAATGTACCCATCCTCTGACAGGGTGGTTGTTTCACCTAGAAAACGGAGGCCATTTCAAACAGAGCGTGACTATGAGTGATGCTGTCCTTACCCATTTGGGGGACGGGTTGTGTTGCCCAGAACTACCACTACACGTCGAACGAAGACAAGTGGGGATCGGTGATCATACGTACCTTGTGCTCACCCATGGCCTTTTTCCCCCGGCCAGCCACACCCGCCTTTCCCTTGAGGACATCCATGATTTTCAGCTGCTCCAGCGCCACCCTGACGGCATCTGGATCCGCCGCGGGGGAATCGTTCCCCTGCTCTACCTTGACTTGCTCTACGACATGGTTGACAACTGATTGTGGTATCTCGTTTCCACGTATTTTGTTCAGAGCTTTAGAAACTTTAGATCGTTTCTTGTGCTGGCGATTCGAGGATGAGGGCTGTGATGTCTCTGTTACCCCATCTTCATCCTCGGGGCCAAAGTGACGTTCTTCCTCGGAACCAGATGTCCGTTCACCCCCTTCGCCACCTTCTTTCATCTGGGCAGTATCCTGCACCGTAGCTTTCGGAGACGTGGAGGACATGACAGTGGGCGAGATAAAGTTATCGACAATGACTACTCCTGAGTCACGTGACGGGCTGCATACTACCTCGAGGGGGATTAACTAGTTGACTTCCGCATAGCAGACAATAGTGTAATGCCAGTTCATGGTACCACCACCAACGTAGATAGCCCAATGAAGCCACATCTAACGCCATATACCAAATAATTCCAGGTTATGCAGCTACAGCGACACCTCGACGTCGCTTCTTCACTCGTTCAAAAAGATCGGCTCCTTCGTCTTGCAAATGCACTCGACTGTTTGTGGCACTATCCGGTTTCTCCTTCGAAGACTGACCAGGATCCTTCATCATGAATCCCCCTGATTCTGGAACGCCATTAGGCGCGACTAGTGTAGACGGATTCTCGTGGTCCTCGCGTAGCCCATATGCTGAGAACGCTTTCAGGTCAGCTGTGAACAGGATCTGTCCAAATCCTCAATATACATTCCCCCGATGTGGAATCCACGCACAGAATGGGCCCAGCCGGCGTATTCACCCCATATGTCACTTAGTCTTTTACTGATCTCCTCATATAATTTCGGCGTCATTGTCGTCTTGCCCTTCGTGCCATTGCGGGAAAACTGATAATACTTCACTGCAATCTGGTGAACATGGGTGTCTACCGGAATAACTTCACACTGTTTCACAGAACGTTGAGCGAATCTCTCGATAGGCAACAAACTAACCTTGTCCAAACTCATGAGCAAAATGCAGTCGGCAACTTTACGCCCAACTCCGACAAACTTGAGTAGCTCTTCCCTCGCTCTTGACTGTATTGAGTTCTCTGAGACTCAGTAGCCACCTTTCAGGTGCCTCCATGGACCCCATTACAACCATAGAGCCATGTTCATCCACAAGCATTTTCGCAGTACGCTGTATAAAGTCAGCACGGTACCCAAATCCTAATGACCGCAGTTGAGATGCCACTTCTGGCGCAGCGAGTGCACTTGGCGGGGGGAAAGGATGGCATGGAATCATCGTTGGAGCTGAAGCCAAGGCTGGGCATGGTGGTGCCAGTGAGAGCAACGGGGAAGAGAACTTCTTGCAAAGTGCATGAATCATCTTGGTTATCCGACCAATGTTGTTGTTGGAGGAACAAATGAATCTGATAGTTCCAATGGACAACCGTTATGCTTAGCATCATAGAAGGCTCACTCACGAGACAAGGTTCTCCCATGGATTCTGTCGCAAAATTCTAATGCCGGAAAAGCGAGACCGAAGACTGCGAAAGACAGCATCTCGTTCACTCCAGTCGTCGTATAGCTTAAGGAGGTCGATGTCCAGCTGGAAGTAGTCCTGTATCCACGTCAATGTCTCGGCCTCTCGGAGGGCTGTCTCTGCAGGGGACAAGTCTTGCTCCGGAAGATAGAGCGGATAGAATAGAACGTCGGGGGATTGTCTCAGACAGACCACTCGGTCTCGCAAGCATAACCGATATTCGTGAGTAGGGATCGAAGGATGTCCGCTGTCGGGGCCGAATGTCAAAGGAAATGTTGTCCACCTGAAAGACTGACCACAATTCAGCACCGCTGCCAGAGAGAGCTGCACTGTTGATAGAGGTAAAGTTCGAAATCCAGACAGGCAAGCTGTTGCGGCCATGTTGATGCAGTCTGCAATGATGAGCGCCGCCGTGTTGACGGGAGTCCCCTACATATCATGCCTTCTGAGACGTTTCTACCACGGATTCACTCGGTTTTCTATGCCATCTTCGACGTCAAGCAGGGGCCCAAGATCGTGTACCAAGTCCCTGAGGGTCTAATAGCTACACCTCCAGCTGGTCTGTCCAACTTATCCGCGACGTCGTCACCGAAATCGTCTGCGGTTCCACTGGAAGGAGATGCCCCTCGGCCGAGTTCAAGGCAGATCTCATCTTCCCCGCATCCATCCTCGAATCGGGTTCTCTTTAACTTCAATGACATCTCCAAGTATGTGATACCGTCCAATCCACTCTGTGGCCGTCTCGTCATCTGTGCCACGCGTAACCATCGTATCATTGGATTTCCCGTGTCTATCCTGGGGTCCGAGTATAAGCGAAACTACTTCAGGTTCAATCTTTGCTTCGTGTTCGATCGCGCCGCGGATCTGAGCTGTTACAAGCCAATCGTTCGCAAAGTCAGTCGCGTTTTGGCGGCTTGTGAGGTGTGGTCTCTGCATCTTCTTTCATCTCGTGCTGCTGTCGCTCATGGGACACTCAAGGAAGAATCCAAGTTCCTGTCTTCTTCTCAGTCTTCCCTTACGATGCACGCTATCCTCGAGCAGCTCTACGAAGACTTGAATTCGTATTCTGAAACTTCAATCCCAATTGATAGGTTCAATTCTATCGAGCTCAAAATCCTCCCATTCTACCCGAACCCGCCACCAGTCAAGGATTGGCAGGTACCGCTCGCATTAATTAATTTGAAAAGTCGTGTGGAGGACAACTGGGATCTCACTGTGAAGAAGGTGAAGAAGGGCATGTCTTGTTCTATGCAGTCATTAACGCCCGAAAGGTCTGCGAACATATCAACGGTATCAATCACGTTCGTCGCATAGCCCAGCTGGCAGATTGCGACCTCCAGCTAACGCGTCAAGCAGTCGCCCACTTGCTGTAAGTGCAGTGCTTCCAATGGAAAGCCATTCTTGATGTATTCCTCAGTTATTACCAGGTCATCATGATGGTAGACATCTTCCAGTATTCGAATATGTATACTTTAAGGAAGAATGTGCAATGGCTTGCAGATGAACCTCATGTCAAAGATGAATGCGGTCCCTACGTGGCAAAGCCTGGTAATCCTGGTGGTTTGTGTGTTTACTTTTACCTGAATCCTTGCAGGCAAGCCGGTCTTAGATTGGCCGAAGCTTTTGCACTTGTATTCGAGATTTAAGCCCGGAAAGACAGTGTTCGAGTGGATGGAAACCCACAATGTTCATGATCTTGGTATCGACGTACGGCGGTTTACAAGTTTTGGCGTGATTAAGGTGGGTGGAATGTCCAACTACCTCACGTCTCTCTCCATATCTCTTGATAGGGCTTTTTGCGTCGCGTTCATCGCTACCCAGTTCTCCTTTCACCAGACCCTTCCTTGTCAACGAACAGACGGCGGCAAAGTATCTCGCAGTCCCCTGCGCAATTGAACACAGTCCTCACAACAAAGTCCATCGTCCACTTCTGTGGATGCCACAAGGTTTTCTGGAGGTCCCTTGCTTGCCTCTGTGGATAACGAGCAGATGTTGTATTCACATACCAGGGAAAGAGAACCTCCCATTTATTCTCAACGTCGCACAAGTGCCGCTGAGAAGGCACTGGAACAATTGTATATGACTCTCCAACGAACAGCCTCAACTTCTTCTGCTCGGGCACAAATAGTATCATCAGCTTCCCCTGAC
This sequence comes from Pisolithus marmoratus, assembly GCA_024613145.1. Classification (NCBI taxonomy): domain Eukaryota; kingdom Fungi; phylum Basidiomycota; class Agaricomycetes; order Boletales; family Pisolithaceae; genus Pisolithus; species Pisolithus marmoratus. The sequence goes on along the minus strand of JANFAE010000706.1, from coordinate 29,519 downwards.
GAGAGTAGTAGCAGTCACCAGGATCACGCATTCGGTCGACACAGGGTTAACTCGGATACTCGTCGACAGTCCACGCCTTCCCAGTACGGAACCTCTGAAGTCAGTGAAGGGCTCAAGCGCGTCTCACTCTACAATCCTTCGGTAGTCGTGCCAGCTTCTCGCTCTACTGCAATATCACGCTCCCCTTCCGTCACAGCTACCCAACAAACTTACACGCCGTCTTCTCAAGGCTCGCCACAGATGTTCAATCTCCCACCCCCAGAGTTAACTCTCATGCTCGATGGAGAACATCATACCGACGAGCTTTCCTCGCACTTTGAGGTGGGGTGGCCTCTGCTACAGCAATGGCTGGCTACCATAGGTAGCGGGAAGGGTAATGGTGACTTCGGGCGAGTAGTGATGGTATATCGATAACCTGTCCGTAGCGCGTGCAAGTTGAGAGTAACGTACAAATACTTTTGATGATAATGTGTCTAGGCGAGCGTTCGGTTGACGTTGACATAGCCAGTCCCGTAGCACGAATACATCAGTTCCGTGCACGATGGATCTGATGGGTTCGCGGGTACGATTTTGAAGGACGTTCCGAAGAAGTCTCTGATATCTCGAAGAAATTGAACCCTTTTTGGAGCTTCTCGTGAATCGTGGTCCGGCGTACTCGTATGATGTACTTACGTTCGCACTGTCGGCTCGCCCATCCTGCAGCGTCCAACATCCTCACTTCCAAGTACCATCATTGACAGCACCAAGCATTGATGTTTTCTGTCGACGCAACCCCCTTGTCGTATCTCGGATAGAAGAGCACGACTCGCAAGAAGCGCAACGTCTTCCGGAGTCCCACCTGGCTGCGAAACAGCTTCAGCGCAGTATATTGCAGAAGTCGTAGACTCCGCCAACAAACTTAATGCATATCCTGGAGACCTATATCCGAATGTCCAGTCTTAATCAGGACTGAAAGGACGCAACCTACTTCCCACTCTCCTCACCCTTGTAGACATCAGAGTAGAGGTATATGTCAGGGATGTAACGATTTAAAACCGACCGAGCGGCATCGATCATGCGATTGGAGAACTGTGGGCTTACGCGAACTGCGTGCCTGTATTGAATGGTAATGAGAAACAACCAGTGCAACCACAGCACGAACAACAGCTTACGCGATTCCTCGTACTCTCTTGATTTTTCCTGGTTCGACGAAGTTCAATGTCGTAACTTGTTTAACTACCGGGCAGAGAAACTGCACTTCTCCACCTCCACCGGGAGGGGCCCCGCGCTTTTTAATCTATGCGTGTTTGTCAAATGGTGTCACTACTCTGAGTAGATTGGCACTACCCGCAATTCAAGACCCTCGGAGATACCAAATAGTTGCAGATGCGGTAGGGTGACAGTACGTATTAGGTCCGCCTTGGTGAGTTGGCTGTAAAAAAAAATGAAACCATGATGTAAAAACACGCACAGAAAGGTCATTTTGGTCTGTGGTAATGCCACGCAAAGTCAGTTGGAAGGGCTTCTTAGAGAAAGGTCCCAGCATGACCAAAGGTTCTAAGAAGTATCCTATGGAGCGTGATAGTGGACAGTCATGAGTAACAAAACCACCCGTTATAACTCCAGGCTTGAACAGAACAGCAGTACCTAAAATGTACCGTGAGCAAACGACCACATGAACTGAATTTCAGGAAAAACACACCAGTCACAGAAATCTCTATGACGGACCCATTGGTCACTTTTTCCAGTAGTCGTAAGAGGCTAACCTCGTAATCTAGATTGGCAACGATCGTAGTGCGATGCAGGTTTGAGTAAGGCAAAAACTAACCTGTTAAACCGGGATTTTCGTCCTCTGATCTAATTTTGTTGATGCGAACCGGCTTTCCACTGAGGATAGACAACACTAGACGTTGTCTGAGGTATTGATGACCACTGTAACTTATCACGGATGCCATGGATCACTGAAAAGTTCTATGGACTGAGATGGCGAGTTACGTAATGAAGGGGCATTGCTACTAATAGTGCGTACGACTTACACTGCAATAGCAACGCAACTCTTGATGGCAGCCAGCGTATCCGTTGATGTCGATGGTTTGGCACATTCGGGAGACTGGCAAGATCGCTACTTTCATGTAGATCAAATTCTGGACAGTCCAGGTCCACGGACGGACCCGTCCTTTTCGGCTGGTGACGAGGTATACATGCTTGGATGAGTAGAGATTGACATGATAGCTCATTAGCAGTGCATAGGTCAAAGATTTTCTGAGGAACAAATGCAGAATCCTTGTCATCGGTGCTGGTGGTTTGGGTTGCGAGATATTAGCGAATCTCGCGTTGACTGGTTTCAAAGACATTCACGTCATTGACATGGACACAATCGACATCAGCAACCTGAATCGACAGTTTCTCTTCAGGTCAGTCCTCGTTTTCTCTATAAATCTCTCCACCTTGTACTGAGCGTTCGCCAAGACCAGCAGATGTGGGTAGACCCAAGGCAATAGTTGCAGCGGAATATGTCATGAAACGAGTACGCGGTGTTAAGGTTACACCGTAAGCACGTCCTTTAGTCACACTGACTCGATATTCCATGACCAGCAGTTATTTCGGAAAGATTCAAGACAAAGATGACAATTATTACATGCAGTTCAACCTCGTAATCTGTGGCCTCGACTCCGTAGAGGCCCGTCGATGGATTAATGCTACTCTCGTTAACCTCGTAGACCCCGAAAACCCGGAAAGTCTAAAGCCCCTCATTGATGGTGGTACCGAAGGTATGGGGCAAGTCCCAGCATGCAACCTTACTTCATCGTGGTTCCGCAGGCTTCAAAGGTCAAGCCCGTGTGATCCTGCCGACGATATCATCGTGCTACGAGTGCTCTCTGGACATGCTAAACAAGCCGACAAATTTTCCGATTTGCACTATTGCTAACACCCCACGACTTCCGGAGCACTGCATTGAATGGGCATCCGTTCTGGAATGGCCACGAATACATGGAGGTGAGTGGGCTTCGTTTTGGTTGCGTGCTGCATCGTGATAAGCTCGTTACCTCAGAGAAAAAGCTCGATACGGACGATCCAGAGCATATAACTTGGTTGTACACAGTCGCAACTGCACGAGCGAAAGAATTTAATATCGAAGGAGTCACGTATTCGTTGACACATGGTGTTGTCAAGAATATAATACCAGCGATTGCTTCGACGAATGCTATCATAGCGGGTGAGGTTCTGCTGGCCCTGTTATCACACTGTCCTTCACATTATGCCAGCGTCATGTTGCAACGAAGCGTTCAAGATCGCCACCAGCTCTGCTGCGTACCTCAACAATTATTTTATGTTGATAGGTACTGACGGGATTTATTCGTATACATTTGAGCACGAGAAACGCAAGGACTGCCCGGTTTGTGGCGGGGAATCGCTCGAGATATCGATAAGTCACGAAGCCACGGTTGAGCAGCTCATTGAGATGTTGACAGAGAGGCAAACTATGTACGCTTCCATGCCTGGTGTTTGGTGTCCTCTGACCTTGATTTGTGTAGTCAAATCAAAAAACCGTCGCTGGCAACGTCAACCAAGCACATATATCTTCAAGGACCGCCACAACTTGAACAGGCTACGCGGCCAAACTTGGAGAAGAAGGTATGTGAGCTAGTGGAAGAGGGTGAGCCAGTAGTCGTTACCGCTTCGACACTTCCTTTCGATCTCTCTCTGGTGGTTAAATACACGTAGCTCTATTGTGGAGTGCAATTGGAAAAGAGGACAATGGATGTTGTATTTGTTGCGTAGCTAAAAGGGGCGAACGATGCTTACATAAGTAACTTATGAGCTTTTCGCGAGGATTAGTCAGCTACATTCCTCTGCCATCAAGCATCAAGTCGTCAGGCAAGATGCCCAAGGCTGACATTAACAAAGCAGGTTGGGAACAGAGCGAGTTCCCTATTCTTTGCGAGACATGTGCGTACATGAGCAAGTAGCCTTCCAGTTCGTATCTGGACTCAATGGATTACAGGCCTCGGCAACAACCCATTCATCCGAATGGTAGGCAGCTGTTCCGCGTCTTTCGTGGCTGAGTATTTTAACTCGTTTTTAGACAAAGCAAGAATTTGGTCGCTCGTGCGGGACATGCGCGCGCCCTTTTACGGTTTTCCGCTGGAACCCGGGGTCGGGCGCCCGCTACAAAGCGACCGTTATCTGTCAGACGTGCGCAAAAGTCAAAAACGTCTGCCAAACGTGTTTGTTGGATCTCGAATACGGATTGCCTACGCAAGTTCGCGACACTGCGCTCGGAAGGCAGACTGAGGCTCCAACAAGTGACGTCAATCGCGAATACTACGCGCAGAATATGGAAAACAATGTATGTATTTCCGGTCATTTTGACAGTGACTGTGTACTAATCGTTCCTTTAGATGGCAAACGGTACCAAATCCATGATGCAACTTGGTGGCAAGACGTCTTCAGCGGGGAAGGAAATGCTGAAGGAGCTGGCTCGCACAAATCCTTATTACAAACGCAATAGACCACACATATGTTCTTTCTTTGTCAAGGGCGAGTGTAAACGGGGTGATGAATGTCCGTACAGGTGTGTCCCCCTTCATTTATCGCCTGGAACGGTGCCTTGATCTTCACGCAGACATGAAAAGCCGGTGGAAAATGAGCTGTCCCACCAAACCATCAAAGATCGGTACCACGGAGATAATGACCCCGTTGCGCACATGATTTTAACTAATTACGCAGTAGCTCAAGGCTTGAAGCCCCCTGAAGACGAGTCCATCGTGGGTACAGCTTTTCGTTTGACTTCCATAATCACTGAAGACTCTTAGATGTCTTTATTCCTCTCTTCTCTACCTGCATCTACTACCGAAGCAGATATCCGCACCCATGTGGTAAACTCCTTGCCTCACGTGCCATCGTCGCAGGTCAAGTCCATTGTTCATGTAGCGAAGTCCAGGTGCGCAACCAGTTTGCGGTAGTTTTCTTTTCTTTCTCAGCGGAGATAGGTGTGCGTTCATCAATTTCAAGGATCGAGTATCCGCTGAGAGAGCTGCTGAGGCATGGGCAAAAGGCTTGGACATGGATGGTCACCGCGTAAGTGTCAGGTGGGGGCGTAGTAAAAGTGGCGGTGCGTCGAAGGCCTCAGCAAGCTCACCGAACCCACCCACGGCAGCGACATCTGCGTAAGTACATGTACCTCTATGTAATTTTGAGTCCTTCTGTAAAGTATTTAATCAGACGCTGAATGGACATTTAATATAGCAGGGATGCAGCAGTGAGAGAGACTGGTCGTTGTTCCTCCGTGGCTGTGATGGCACTTTTGGTCGCAAGCCTGTATTACCTCTAGAGCTACCCCAAGGGCCAGGAGACCTGAGACTGACCCTTTCGTTGCCGTGAAGATCGATGAAGGTGGTCCAACTTCGGGCTGTTCCTCCAAGAATTATTGTGATACTCTCGCAGATTCCCAGCTGACTCAAGAACATTGGGCCATTGACAAGACCTACTGTAATCTTGGCAGTAGGGACTGTCCGCTTCCCTCTAAATCGGAGTGTGCGTAGCGACGTAGAAGCGCTGTTACTAACAATGCACGTTCATCCTGTTGACCAAATAGTGTGTTTCTGGGTGGTATGAGATCTTGGACACAATCAACATTAATATGAAGCGGATCAAATCATCATCAAAGACAGGAGAGTGATCGGATCAACGCATTTGACTAAGACGATCTTGAATCTTTCGTGTTCTTGGTCATGCAATTCCCCACTATATCGAAGGTTAGAAGTTTGGGCGCGTTTTGCGAGTCTATGGACATTGGAGACCAATAACTGCTGTGCCATGGGGACGACAAGGTGTAGCCCGAGTGTGACAGTGGAATACGGGGCCATGACTTTCACAAATGAAAGTCTCTGATGACGGTGTTGTCACGAATGAATTAGACCTGCAGCACTGCAAAAGTCACAACCTGCCCGACTTACATATCTGCATGGACATTTGTAACAGGCTAGACACCGTAAGAGGATTGTGAAGGTATGTACTATGCAGTAACAGGCCCTGACACTTTTTGACCAGCTGATCATCGATCAGGAGTGACTAATGACTCAGGGTTTGAGCAGAAGAAGTGATCGAACGCGTCGAGGCATTAATCATGTGATTGACCCGGACATATGCTCAAGCACCTCTTGTGTTTCATCTACAATCTGATACATACATACTGACACCTCGTTATTCTTTCATTTTCCTTTGGTTATATTCTCGTCGTCATCGTTCTTTTACTCGGTTTCGGGCTCTTATCCCTCTCTGGCCTCTGTACGTCAGGACCGCAGTATAACATTTGCTTTGACACGCTACAACAAGGTAAGTAGTATCGTAACGCCAACAAGGGAACGGGTCAATGGCCTTGCATTTGTCGTAGGCTGGACTCACAATAGTGGGCTGATAATGATGCAATGATGCTAAGAATCGATCCCGGTAGCAGCTCTTCACCATACAAACTGCCAGTGAGTTTCCAATTCCTAGATGAACGTATCAGCTGGTCGTTGCCTTCAATATGCCCATATTCCATTTGCACATAGACATAGGGACGTTACAGTTGAGGTGTCATGCCGCTTACACCGGAGGCTATCGACACGACCTACTAAATGGTGAGAAACACAGACAGAATTTTGACTATTCTGACTACAGTGAGTAAATTCACCAGTGAGAGGTGATACTGACCACTCTCCAAAGGATTTGACACTAGGACCCCAAAGCACATGAAGGTAAAGGGGCCATACATTCAAATTATTGTTTACATGTCATCAGTACAACAGAAACTTGTAGATTTCAAACACCAGCGGGTTGTCTGGGTAATTCGAGATCCTCGGGACCAAAGCTGTGTGGCAGCAAACTGCCCACAGTCAACTCCAGAATGCCTCCATCCTCTGCATCTTTCTTGGGATAGTCAGCAGGAACCAGTAGAATGGGCATGTCCAAGGCACAGAATTCTCGGAGTACCTGCCGACAGATGCCACAAGGAGAGACTGGAGCAGCAACATCCCTTCAAGTTGGATCAAGCATCCATTGATGTGTCCACAGAAGGCAAGATGGGCACTCACATTGTTACAGCAAGGGCTATAAAATCCTTGCAGCCTTCACTCTGCATTGAAAGAGGGTTGATTCATGGTTGGGAGGGTTTCAATGGTACTTACAACTGCTTTGACGGCTGCAGTTCGTTCTGCACAGATAGTGCCCCCTAGGAGGGGTGAGAAACCAGAGGTTGGCAATTTGTTTTGTCAGATAACAGAACCCTACCCCATGAAGCATTCTCAACATTGGCTCCCTTTATGATAGTGTCATCTGCGCACAGAAATGCAGCCCCAACACGGAACTTGGAGTAACGTGCATAAGCATATTCCTTTGCTGCCAATGTAGTGTTCACAGTGCTTGGATCATGATAATGAATCACTTATAAGTACCTTGAATGGCAGCCTGAATGAGATTTCGGCGATTATCCTCAGTTAACATGGTGGATAAAACTGATCGGTGGAAGATTGCTGATAGAAATCTGGAAGACACGATACTGATCAGCTAGATAAGTACTAGCGCAATCTATCCAATAGCACTCGGCGAACAGAACAGTATCATGTATTAGCATCTCGGGTCCGAGTGCCTTAGGACACTGGGCTAGTGTCAACGTCGAAACACGACCAGCGGCGACTTGCATAGATTAAGATCAATATCTCAGAGCACAACGAATAATGTCAAGTACGAGACTTTATAGAAGCACTATGTGACTGCATAGGATGTCCTTGAGGAGTAATCAACGGTGAACAGGCAGCTGATTCAACACATTTTATCCAATGCTTCCAAGTAGACCCTGTCAAGAAATTAGTTTCCTAGCATTCTCAAAAACGTAGTGTTCTTTAACAGACCGATAAATCTGAGGACGACAATGGGCAGAGGAAGCTCGCAGAACTGCTGACCGTCGGTGATATGGTAAAGAAAAGGACGCGTAAACCCAGCTAGCGCAACACCATCAGCTCACTAAACTGCGAGAAGAAAGTGCTTACCGTGATATCGTAGTCTATGGTAATGTCAGATTTTGCACCTCCAGTAAGACCACACTTCGACGCCACATCTGCCAAAATCTGAGCACTAGAAGGCATCGTCGTGGTGTAAGCGACCGAGAAGGGGAACGTAATGGTCTTGTTCGTGTGGGATGGGAAGGTGACATCGGATTGGTTGCCTCCTCCGATGTAAGTATTGTTGATAGGATAGTATATCTAAAGGCCAGCGGTGTCAGACAACACATTGCAGCCTAAACTTCTGTTGCGTACATCCGCTTTTATGGACGAAAATGATACTGAGAAGTAATTTGGGTTGTTGACGCTGTGAAGGATTAAGCTTCAGCATACTACATAACCCAAGAAGCTGCCTACGTTATGTTAATCGCGAGGTTAAGCTGCACGCCGTCGTTTACTTGTTGGACCTACCCACCAAATACGTCATAGGAATGAACAAGGGTATTGAACTAGAGAGCGTACCTCACTTGTCGTGGATGAGGACCCTACAGTTCCAACAATAACATTGGGAGGCCGTGCCCACTGAGACAATGTCAGTGAAGGGGCGAGAAAGTTCACATCAGGTTGCTTACCAGTAGTAAGGCAAGAACGATGCTAATGATGAGGAACAATGTGATCATGATGGTGCAGCAACAAAACCGCCCTATGCACCGCCCTCTGGTGCCCTGACGAAGGGTCAATCATTGAAGACATTCCAACCCAAAGGTACCTTACCTTGGTCCAGAGTGAACGATTGTTTTCATACCGCCACCTCCGGAGGTCCCGGGGTCGACTGCGCAGCGGAAATGAACTTCGGACGGGAAACGCCATTGACCGAAACCAACCTTGCCGTAGTGGGCTGCGGGTACCCAGTGGAATAAAAACCGTCCCCCTCTTTTGGTGGAAACGTCGTCGTTCCAGTCGTTACTGGTTCATGAGTGACAGGATTATCCCTGTATCCACTCGATGTATAAGGATCGTAACCTCCTTGGTCGTATGCCTGGTGTGGCTGACTGCTGCTGTAAGGATCGAAGGAAGGTCCTTCACCATACTGCTGGTCATGGTGTCCATACCGCTCAGCAAATGGGTCTCTGTATGCCATGGTGGTTCGAAGTGAAGGGATGCAATTTGGAACTGCGGATATGCAGTGCAACGTGAGGCCTGTGAGGTGTCGCGGCGGTGCCAGTCTCCCAGGCACCCAATTCAAATGAACATTACATCATCATTACTACATGTACCACTACTTACAAAGTCATCAACAGAAAACCGTAGCAAGTCGACACCCCAGTTGTCATCCCAGGAAATGAGGCCCGAGTCCTCGATTCATCGGGATCCACTCACGCTTCCCGGTAGAAAAGCCATCCGTTGATGTCCCGAGGAACCGTTCGTATTGGTGCCACTTCGCGGGATCTGGGCAGACGTAGGGTGCAATACGGGTCCAGGCCTGGTGGTGCCTTGGCTAGTGCCAGGTAAGAAGCGGTTCGACTCCAATGTAACCGGAGTTTGTGGCACTCTAGAAAACGGCCGCCGCGGTGTAGATGGCGGTTGCATTGTGCCAGACGGACCAGGAATACGCTGTTTTGCAAGCCTCATTCCATTCAACTCTTGCGCGGTGGTCTCTGACTGTCGTGCGTGCTCACTTCCTGGCTTGAATCGACTACCCTGTGGTGTTGGTGGCGGAGGCATGGAGTTGTGGGGTCCTATTGCGGCCGTTCGAACAGTTTGAGGATTAGACTGATCGTATGCCCCTTGTAGCGTATGTGACTTGGAAGTTTCTTGGTACGCGTACTGCCTAAACGGACTCAGAAAGGCAGGTCATTACCGTAACACAGCGACGTACTCCGCGAAGCGGCTACTCCCAGGTCGATCGGCGATTGTGCGTGGTCTCTGCTGCGTGAAAAGCCTATCGTCGCGTCGATGATAACTCGGTGACAGCGTGTCACCGGGTAGAAGCGTCAGTCGTAATGGAGCGACAGGAGTGGGGACCGATCTGGGGCTGGAATTGGCTTTGACGCTCCCGGATTGACTGAAACTGATTGGAATCGATGAAAACGCCAGTTATTGATAAGCGCTTACCCTCCCGCCTCAACCAAGGGACGCTTCCCATTGGCATTCTGATGTGCGGAAGGCTCTTGGTTGTGTATGAGGACAGATCGCGGTTCAAGGTGTCTGAGCTGTGTGATTTCATGACGCAGTGCCTCCACCTCTCTGCCAGTAGCCTGACATGGAAGGATAGAAAGAGTGGGCAACAAAGAATGCACGTACCCTCTTAGTTCCCTGCGCTCGTTTCGTAAGCGATCACAAGTGGCAGAAAGCTGTAGACATTGCCTCCGATAATGCTGTACGAGGGTTGCCAGAGATTGTTGTTGAAACTGTCAGTGAACCCTTAGTTTTTATGCGAGGATCATTACATGACTATGCCAACTTTGACCGCGTTTGCGATACTGTCTATCGCGTGAGGCAGGGAGCGGAACCAATCCGACATAGGCGGATCCATCTGTACCATAGATTGAGCTATGGAAGGGGCTTCAGCGAGTGCATACATACGTTGCGTTGCAGGGGGATCAGCTCGATGCCCTGGTCCCCGCATTTTGCACAGCTTCTGTCTGGGTCTGTGTGTGGAGCGTGAAGATCCTGATAAAGTCAGATAGACGCTCGTAGCCTTGTCCGTACTGAGGTGATTGTTGCAAACAACATGGCCGCACTCGGTGAGCCAGAAAGGCACGGCAGGGGGTCCCTTTTGACTCGGTGCGAAAGGAAAATGGCAGATGGCACAACTAACAAAGTCCCAAAAGTCCAAGTCTTGTTCTGCAGGGCTGTGTTCCGTTCTCGACATGTCGTATGTACACTGGCGATAATAGATGGCAAGCTAACTTGTGTCTCGATCACGTGCCCATCATCTTATGACCCTGGCCCACCACCCAGACTTGTCCTTGCCTCCGTCCCCCATCAATAAATAAAATGGCCACCCCCGGGCCTCCCCTCGATCAGCAGGCGATGAGCGGCGCTGTCCCATCGTCAAAAATTACAACGAGGGGCTGGTCATTGAACGGCCTCATCGAAAGCTCCGACAACTTTCATCGCATGGACCGCATACATTACTCGGCACCATCCCTTAAAGCATCCATGTCTCAGCACGAAGCTTCCGGAACCCCACTCATAATATTTGGATGGAATAGGCATCCACATTGGCCCAAGTCCTTGTTCAACGTCGAGTGGCTTCGAAGAAATGGCGACCAGAGTAAGCTTGTACAGCATAGAGATAATAGGCGCTGGCGTTGACGCTCTGCCACAAGATCCCACCGTTCGCAATGTCCATGACTGGAGTGATTTCCAGATACCACTATCCGATTTCATTGAGAAGATGCGTACCAGCTCACCACACACCACTGCCCAAGGTTAGTGGTTGTGATCTTTTTCTGTTCTGAGGAACACAAGTAGGATTAACGCGTCTCTGTCGCAGAGCAAGAGAGACTATATGGAAAAGACGGAGATTGCCCTGCTGAGTGGACCAAATGGCTCACAGACGGTGGCGTGATCCCGGATGAGGTCCTGTTCCATGGATCAAACGACTTTCTGAAATATCTCCCGGAATCGGTTCGCATCACCTTTTCGTTGTCGCCAGTCTTCCTGACCCGCATCACTTAGGCAAAGGTACAAACTCTGATGTGCTACATGGGCATCGGAGACACTTTCACGCCATTCCACAAGGATCTCTGTGCTTCATCAGGGCAGAATCTCATGTGTTATAGTGAGAATGGGGGCTCATCTTTCTGGTTTATGACCAAAGCCTCGGATGCCCCGAACGTAGTCTCGTATTTCCACGGCCTTGGTCATGAGGTCGATCTTGAAGCACACGTTGTCACTTTGGCGGAACTGCGCTCGGCACCATTCGATGTCTACATTGCTGAACAACGACTCGGCGATTTGGTCCTCGTCCCTCCACGCAGTTGTCACCAGGTTGTCAATAGTGGTGGAATCACTATCAAGACATCGTGGTCTCGAATGTCATTGGATGGACTGCGCGTAGCTGTCCACCACGAACTTCCTATATACCATCGGTATGTTGTTTTCTTCCCGTGTTGTGCATGTGTAGTGATCCATCCAGGGTATGCCGGCGAGAAATCTACAAGGTCAAGTCCAACATATACCATGCCATGGAGCACTATACCCGCATTGTGGAGCAGACAGAGTCTGAGATCGAGTTAGTCACGCCGGCTAGAAAACTGCAGCAACTGCTTCGACTATTCGACGATGTCCTGGTGCAAGAGTATACTTCGCAGCATGCATCCTTGGCACACATCTCCAATACATCCGATTCAGAATCCATTCCATTCGACCCCATTGAGTGCGACTTTTGTGGCGCTGATATATTCCAGAGTTTCTTTGAGTGTGGCAAATGCCTGTCCCCGTCCTCGAGCTCAGAGGAGTCGCACATTGTACTTTTAGGCGATGGGTTGGTTCTATGTCCTTCCTGCTATGTCGATGGCAGGACCTGTCAATGCGGAGAGATGCAACCAGTTCAATGCAGGGTCATGGGCGACTTACTACAAAACAGAGATCGCGCCGTTAAGGCAATTCGTCGTTTCGAAAGCCGCGCCGAGCAGGAATTTGGGTATCTTTCAGAACGTCCCAAGTGGGTTTGTCTTTGTATCGAATAACTTTCTTCTAATAAACTCGTAGCCGACTATTGGAAAACGACAGTGGGGTTTTTGAGTCAGCTTACAAGTTGCACCTACGACGGCAATCCGCGCCGAGGGTGAGATGCACCCTGTTTTATCGGACGTGTGGCGTTCTTATTCGAAACATAGACGAAGAGCTTGTCGTTTTGCTCATGGTTCTGAGAGATCGCATCCAATGCCAGCTCCGGCGGTCGTTTCTTGCAAACCATGTCACTCATCTCGCTGTTTCACGCACCTCCTGGAGAAGAATTCTCTTCATTCGGCGGAAGTAATTGCTGTATCTGACCGCTATGGGAACGATATTCGCTGGCATCAGCACCATCAGGCATCCAACGAAACATACCTCTCCTCGAGACCTACTATCCTGGAGGACGAACAACTTGGGAAAAAGCCGAACATGTTACTCAGGCTAGCTCATTTGGCGAAGACCTACACTACTTGCAAGCCCATCAAACCCGACTTGACGAAACCCGGATGGTATGATCACTACGTATACGTGACGGTCGTACCGGTAAATTTCTGACTTTTCCTTCTGCGACCGTTTTGACGAATGTCCAAGATTTCCCCTAGCAAGGCCGAGGCTGTTTCTGACTTCCCAGACGATACCTCTGGTGATCGGGATACTCCAAACGAGGCATCTACGCCGTACTCTGATGTTGACGGAACAGCTGACATGGACTGCGATACCACTGATCAAGATGCTGGAACTGAGATGTCGATGATTCTCGATCATCCAACAGAGTTAACTATCACTCACCCCGAGCTTAATTCTCCCGGGGGCTTGAGCGCATTGACAGATCTCCCGTCCGAGATCGATTCCATATTTGATGGTACCTCCCAGACAATTTGTAACCCTTTGATTGCTGCCAATTCCACTGCACCCAACAACCCTACAGAACGCCAAGAGGGCAAACAGAAAATGGTTTTGGATTTTGTCGAGGTGCCGCGTCCGGAGTGGTACAGGAAGATGCGCGGGGAAGGAATAGCTGCACCTCGGCTTTCAAGGCCACTCAATACACCAGAGGTTGTCATTTTTCACTATCCATCAATGTCAATTAACCTGTAATGTTCGTAGTCTGATGACGTTCCAATCCACCAGTTGGCTCGTTCCATGCCCAACCTTGGGCCCAAAGGTAGCCGCAAAGCAGATGTTAATAACTGTAGTCCATCGACACTTGTTGCAACCGCATGTGAGGGTTCAGCTGAGCACCCCTCGACCCCGAAGAGAGGGGCAAGGAAGCAGCCAAAACCCCAGTAAGGATTATTCATCCGTTGTCCTTGGATGGGTCCTTAACCCTGCCGCTGCGTCTGCATTAAACCAAGGTCATCCACGGCAGTGAAACGGCGACGTGTTGTGCAAAGTTGTCCCGGGTCTTCGGAAGACAGCGGACTTGCTTCCGCCCTTAATTCAACGTTCGAACGCAATTCTTCAAAATACGTCGATAAGGGTGTCCAGGCGAAGCTGAAATTCACAAAGCTGGCGGTACCTACAGAGAATACACCCAGTGCTCTGGAGAGACAGGCGGAAATTACTAAGGCTTGGGAGGACAAATTTGGTGCCGCACAGGTGGAGATCCAACGCTTAACGGCCCGAGCGGAAAACCTTGAGACATTAAACGAAATATATCGTAGAGGCTCGTTCATCCCGCCGGCACAAAGCTCTTCCGATTCGCAGGCCTCTCCGCCGGAATGTGTCCCTTCGTTGTTTACGCGGATGAATCCTCAACCCGTTTCCAGGCGACGCACACCCACAGAACCGCGGAGTGATAGGCTGAGAAGAATGAATAATGTTCCCGGTGATTGTAATACGCGTTGGAACCATTCTTACCCTCGCAACTCGCCCGTTAAATACAAACCTCCGCGAGGGCGGAGTTTTCGCAGGGGAGGCAATAGGCCCAAATTTCCAGCCAGGGCTCATACGTGTACTGTGCCTTCTGATTTCTGTAATGATTTTATGACCAATCCGGTACCGCCTGGTGCGTCGTCGGCAACGTCGTCACATTCGCCAACTGGGTCTTCTGGCCAATCCCAAAGTAGCACCTCCACTGTTATGGTGCAAGATTGTTTTGAGGAACATGGACTTGGTACGACGTCATTCCTTGTGCATCGTAAATCTAATTCATCATGTCGTAGCGTCCAAGCTGGATGTTATTACTACTCCCAAGCAGCCCAAGCTCGAGGACGCGGAGTGTGGTGGCGCTGCTTCAGAAGATGAGGTATCACTCGGGGATGATGACGACGTGCAATAAGCAGTGTAGGGTTATTTTGTCAAAGGGAATAGGAGGTCCTCAGCTTCATGAACACATGTACCAACATATACTCGTTACTGACTCTCAAAGCACTGATGAAATCGTTACGAAATAGTTCGAGGTTTCGTCCGTCCGCGCCACTGTTGGCGTCCCATGAGGAAAAGAAAAGAAGGAAAAAAAAAAAAGAGGTCGTATGATCAAGTGATGCTATTAGGGGTCATGTAATCGAAGGGTATATATCAGGAAACCAAAGTAAGGATTGACGAGAGGCTTTGGGAACTGCGGCGATGATTTCGCTGCACGACGCCATGTCACTTCTCAGCAACACCGGCAGGTGAGGATCTGCCAGAAGGTCGACTTGGGTAACGGAACGTCATCTTGCTCGCGATAGCCTTCAACACCTTGTGATGCCCCTACTTCATTGCCTTGTGCGCGCACATTACTGATCGCGGGTGGGGCAACGGTCGATATCATGGGAGATCCTCGTCCATATGCTTGTGCAACATATGAATCTCCGTTGGACTCTTGTGGATAGTCCACACCGGGGGTCGCGTTTGCATACGGATGCGGCGATGCGCTGATGTGACTTGCGCGGTTCTGAGGCGTGGATATAGGTACGTTTACGTGCGCCGCAGCAGACAAGGGCGTGCCTTGGCCTGGAGTGAGAGCAGGAGTTGCTGTAGGACCCCTACGTTTTGACCCATGACGGACGAGAGCAGGAGAAGGTGGCGCGACACCTTGTGAGGCTCTCCGCCACTCTACATCTCGATGCCGGTCTGCGTCCCTCCTGCGATCTTGGGGTTGGGGTGTAATATTCTGGACTTGTGAGAGCTGCGTTTGGCCCTAAGATGCAATCCAGCGTCACCAACGGAGACAGAACAGATGGGTAATTTGCACTCACTGTTGACGCCTCCCATCCTTTACCACCTGACACAAGCGCGCTGAATATCAAGGAACCCTCCCGCTCAGAAGGTGCGCAACTTACCATTCAGAAGGTTCCAATCAAAGATGCTATCGTCAACCTCGCCAATATTTTTCAGCACCTTGGAAAACAAGTCCCGCAGGAAGTCGTAGTCGGGAGTTTCCTCAAATCCAAGCTTGCGGACGTAGTTGAGATAAATAGAAAATTCCTCTGCAGAATATCTACCGTCAGCCTACCCGACAGAGCACCGATGGTCTGACTCTAACCGGGGTATCCTTCACACAGTTCCTTGATAGGAGTTGTCTGTTTCTTCTCGCCGATTTTCTCGTACTTTTGTTTGTTCGTGGCAGCCTTCAAACCTTGCCAAGGCAAGCTACCTCTGAGGAAGTACATGAAAACGTGTCCTAGAGCTTCCAGGTCGTCCCTTCTAGATTGCTCTAAAGAAAAACGTCTGTTAGAAGAAATCGACCAGACAAGCAAAAGCTCAAAAACCTCGCCCCAAGTGTGTGTTGATACTCATGTACCGTGCTGTTCCGCTCAGACTCTTCCGCTCGCGATAGGGGATGTGCTGCTTGGTCTTGGGGTCTCTATACTGCTTTGCCATGCCAAAGTCCACGACGTGTATTACTGAGATATGAAGGTGGTTGGCTCGCCTGCAGATCTCGGTGCATGTATGCGGGATATATGCTTACCGTTAGCATTTTTCGTTCCGGGGCGACCGACGAGGAAATTGTCTGGCTTGATGTCACGGTAGATGAGGTTCTTCTCGTGGATGGTCTGCACTCTAGTAACCTACGAAGGAAAGTGAATCGACACAGAAGGAGAGTTAAGTGGGTGCGAACCATCTGCTTGGCTGCCATGCAAACGGTCTTGGTGGAGAACTTGCGTCCGCACATATCGAAGAGGTCTTCCAGACTTGGTCCGAGGAGGTCTATGACTAGAATGTTATGAAGGCCCTCCTGTCCAAAATGGTATATCTGGGGGATTCCAGCTGTGTGTGTGTGTGTGTATGGTGAGAGTGGCATGGTCGCGCGAATGAAGCGTCGACGTACTGCAACCCGCGAGTATTCGGTAGGACCGACATTCATCGCGTAGCTGGGGTGCCTCGGCCTTGCGTGGTTCCTGTGACCAAAGAGGTGATTTAAGTAGCCAACGGTGGTTATGGTGGTAGTATCGACGTACGAACTTGATGGCGACGGTTTGGTTGTTCAACAGGTTAGTTCCTAGAGAGGTTCCAATGACAGGACAGGGTGGAGAAGAGGAGACCGACGATACCTTCGAAGATGACGCCGAAGGAACCCTCGCCAATTTTCTTGCCCACACGGTAGTGGACACCGACGACATTTGGGGTGCCATGAGACGACATGGTGGTGAGTGAAGAAGACAAGAGAAGGAGACCTCTTGGCCTTGAGCTTGCAAGACGGCTGGACGGTCGAGGCGGCTCAGCCTGCTCAGGCGAAGAGCGAGCGGGTGGAGATTGGGCTCGCTAAATGAACCCAACAACAAGGTGTTCGGTCATAACCGAGCCTTGTACGCTCCACTGCGCAAGGACACGGCCACACCAAGCGCGTAGTATTACATATTTGAGCCACACCACCACGTAGAAACAAAAACGCGTGTCCGTTACTCGTACAACTAACTTATTATGATTACCTCGCCCACGACCCACTCCAGCTTCAGCGGAACTCAAACGTCGAACTGAAGGTCTCCGCAACGTGGCTGAGAGATAGCTGTTGGTATCTGCCATCATGCGAAATCAACAATCTACTTTTAGTACTATGCCAAGAGAACGCAACTCACGGCTCCGATTTCTGATGATAGTAAAATCCACTCATCGTGGCAGCTGGCGGCGGGCAACGTGGACCAATGGATGATCCACGACCGTTTCTCCGTACACTCGAGTCCCGTCGGCGACGCCCAGGGGGCGGTGACGTTGGCATTACAGCCTCACTGCCTTCGTGGACCGCAGTCGGACGTAGAGTTGACGCAGAGGATTGTGGGGTGAATTCCACACAAACATAGTAAAAACCTGTCAGGGACCACGGCCGCATCAGATGTCGTGAACGTGAACGGAGATTTTTCCTCCCAAGGGTGCTCTTACCAGCGAAACTTGCACCGTTGATGTCATTCACTTTGTGATCAGGTATCAAAAACCTCTCTTTCCATCGCATGAAGATGGCACCACGGTCGCGATCGGGCATTGTGAGGCGAGGCCGTTTGAGTTCATTCCTGACATGGCGGAAGGCAGGGAACCGCTGCCAATGTACCATGTCATCCTGCTCGCTGGCACCCCACTTCTGTGTTAGAAAACCATGCCGGTTGCCTATGATTTCTGCGTCAAAGTATGTCGTCAATTCTGGCCAGTCTTCTGTCAATCCGCGGATGCAGAGTTGTCCGCACAGGAAGGAGGATGACAGATCGACGTCCTGCAGCAGGTGTGAGCAAGCTGTGTGGACGTGGAGATTGGACGAAGAGAAACGCACGACGATGGTTACGGTGACATCGTAGCTATTGCCGACCACTCTTCTGGGTGCCAGTAAAGGTCGCACCGGGATAGAGGCAGTGGTAAGTTTGAGAACGGACTCGCAGACGAGTGATGTCGAGGGAGGGATCCGGTAATGACTCTTGCGTGTGGTAGGGTTGCGCAGAAGTGGGAGAGGGTCGACCGAACGTGGGAGGGATAGAGAGGCGTTGAGGTCTTCTCGATGCAACGGATGGCGACGAAAGGGTGGTAGGCTGACATATGGGATGGGCTTGCATGGAAATGGGAGTGTCGATGTGGATATCATCTTCAAAGAGGGCAGGGGGGTGGCGGTCGGGATGGGAGTCGGTGTCAGAGAGACCGTCACGGCGGTCCAGCGGGGAAGGTGGGTCGGCGCAGATGTCCGTCGGCTCTTGTAAGCGCGACGAGGGAACTCCGACCCGACAGGCACTGCAGACGAGGTTTGGGTCGTGGTCGTCGAGGATGAAGACGGTGTCTGCGTTGAGAAGCGACGAGCAGCGCAAGCAGTACTTTGCTGCCTGCGTGTCCAGCGGGAGAGGACTGCTCGACGGGGTGAGGGGGCAGATGATTCACAGGCATGAGTGGTGGTGGTGGTGGTGGCGGCGACAGCAACACACTTCGGAGTGAAAGAGAGAGAGAGAGCAGCAGGCACACAAGTCACGTGCATATTCTCCATATTGGTAACGTAATCCATACGCGATCGGGGGGGTACATAGTATTATCAGTCCTGCGACGATGCGTAGGACACTGAAAAATCTGATCAGGGCTCGCAGGCTTGCACGGGGTACATCCTGTCGTTCATCTCACCCATGGCTCACCTCGATCCACCCATCACAGACAGGAATCGCGACGTTCGATACCGACCCAGCGATCAGGAATTTACGTGGCTGGCCAGGTCCACCTCAGCCATCGATGATTTCCTCGAGGCGTGCGAGATCGATATCGGAAAGTACGCCTCTCTAAAAGTACGCTCCATGTACCCAGTGTAATGAATGGTCTGATCCCACTGCAGGTATCTGTCCGTGCCGCTGCCAAGAACCATCTCGACCTCGGTGTTCCTGTCCAAGAACAGCACAGCGACAGAGTCAAGGTCGTCATGAATGCCGTAAGTTACCTCACCTTACGGCTGTCCATTTGAACCCCACAACCGCTTTCCCATAGGTTCTCTACGCCCATCCATGGCTTAGGACATATGAAAGAAGCTGGCCTGCAATGCTATACCTCTACCGATACTTGAAATTAAGGGTGAGGATGAAGACGTCTCGAAAAACTGTGAGTCCTCGGCTATTTGCCTCCCGCCATCTACCCACCATGCATTCTGCATAGCAACCGCCTCCCTATAGAAGAAAACAATCGTCTAGTCGACTCTCCTCACCTGCTCTATCCCACTCGGATGCGTTAGTACCTGATAGAATGGCCACTCCGCCACAACCGGAACCTCACATACCAGCCTCTGATCTCGTGTCTGGAAAAGAGCCCGTCAGGCAATTCCTCCAGTTGGCCAGCCCTTCTCTCGAAGCCTATATGGACGCCTTCGTCATGCTTGGGATTCGCGACCAAGCTTCCCTGCAGGGATTCCTTTCCTGGCCCCCAAACGCACGCGTTCAATGGCTCAACGAAGAGAATGGAATTTTGCGCATGACACGCTTGGAAGTCGGTTCTTTCCTGCTCCACTGTGAAAACACCGCTCGTAGATCTGTAATGTAGGCCCTGGGTCGGGCCGGCAAACTGTACATTAAAAGTCATCTTTCATGTGTAGGCTCTTGTATGTACGATCACGCAGGCTCGAGCACATTCTATAATCCAGTCCCCTTACAACTTGCAAGGCCACATCTACAAGTTAAAACTATCGCGAGAATGGTTGATGCGTGGTGGATATGCTCAGGGAAATGTTGGGTTTATGGGATTGCTGTCAACGGGAAGGGAAAAGATATAGCAGCAAGGAAAGAACTCGTATCAAAAAAGGAATTGTATGGAACGAGACTATGGAAAACACAGGTCATATCAAACGTGAAATGAATTACAAGTCGTCATCTTCTTCGGGAAGAGGAACGGCTTCGGCCTACGCAACATATTAGCCGCAGATCGAAGCGACATTAAAACAAAATACATACCTGTTTTAACTCTGCCTCGTATTGTGCCATGAGAACAGGGTTAACTGCGACCTCTGCAGGAGCAAGCGCTGGCGCAGCGACGAAATCAAGCCCCGGGTTGCTACCCCATGCGGTTAGCCAGCTATCCCGAAACCCACGCAGTGGAAAACTAACCCGACGAGCTTCCTTGCCAGCCAAAGGAATGGCTTTTCGAAGTTGTAATTGGATTTTGCAGAGATTTCAAAGTACTGCAAATTCTTTTTGCGATGGAAGGTGACAGCACCTGTCTTGACTTTGCGCTCCTGTGTAGGGCTTGTTAATTCGGTTAGGCTAACGGCCGTTCGATCACACGTACCTTCACGTCGACCTTGTTTCCACACAGGACGATGGGGATATTTTCGCAAACGCGCTCGAGATCGCGGTGCCAGTTGGGCACATTCTTGTACGTGATTCTAGACGTGACATCGAACATAATGATACCGCACTGGCCCTGGATGTAGTAGCCGTCACGAAGTCCTCCAAACTTTTCCTGGCCGGCAGTATCCCAAACATTGAAGCATATCGTGCCGAAGTTGGTTGTAAAAGCGAGGGGGTGAACCTCTACGCCAAGCGTGGCTGATGGTTCCATGTCAGGACGCTGAACGCCTCATGAGATATGGATAATGGCAAGGAGCCATACCGATGTATTTTTTCTCGAATTCACCAGTCAAGTGACGCTATGAGTTGGCATAGATCAGCAGGCGATCATACAGTACGTCTGGGTCCTGTACCCCTTACCTTGACGAAGGTCGTCTTTCCGGTGCCACCGTCGCCGACTGCGTTGATTTACGATTCGCGTGCGGGCAAAGGCAAAATCGGATGACGTCGCGTGGTTGAAGGCAACAAGTAAGTAGATCGATCAGATGAACGATGGGTTTTTCAGCGCAACGACAGGCGACGACTCAGAATATGCATACCGAGCACGAGTTTGAAGGTAGGAACGCCCTCTTTCTGTTCCATGGCTATTACTCGTAATTAGAGAGATAGTGATGAACAGTAAAAGAAAGCGGTTTGAATACTGAGCGATGTCAAAAAGCGAAGAACGGAAGATGAGATAAGGTTTGTTTTCCTTGCACCACCGTTTGGGGGGTTTCGAGCATGCTCACGTGCTCTTCCCACCCGTCAGCCACCACATCCGACTTCCTGTTAAACGGTGGACTCCCGGTTTCCGGGCATGCACTCAGTACTTTTAATTAGCGGATCAACCGAGCAATGAACACAGTAAGATCTCGCTATCAGCAAGGTGACAAAGATGAAGTCGTCGCACCGAGTGCACGTATCCGTTCCTGAGCCTGACAGGTGCCCGCTGAAGTATTTACGTTGGCAGTTATGGAATTCAGCAGAACATATAGGGGCGTTGTTGACACATCCATGCTGACCATTTGTTCCGTGGGACTCCATGCAAACCCATTTCCACAGTGCAGGGGATATCAAATGGTCGACAAATCACGAAGTGTCATCGACCTCATCTTGGGTCCGCTACAGTTCCAAGGACATGGACCAAAGATGAGTAATCATGACGTCATGAGGCCCGGCATTTCGGCATTCCTTCTGTCTGTCATCCTCAACCGTATATATGAGGTGCACCTGTAATCTGTTTTCGCAGGGATTTTCGTTCCTACTCAGTATCTACCATCTCTAGGCAGTGACGAAAGGATAGCTACTCGCTCACATGGCTGTCGAAACTGACAGTGCGACGAACGACGTCAGCAAGAAAGAAGCTGGCGCATCATGGAAGCAAAATGAAGCACACGTCTTACCCAAGAACCGCCTAGGTATCGTATTCTTTGGTTTAATGTGCAGCGTCTTCTTGGCTGCCTTGGATCAGGTACGCCGCTTATCTCTCCGTAGTGTCAGTCATGTCCTTATTTCCTAGACAATCGTCGCTACCGCCTTGCCCACCATCGTGGCCGATCTTGGCGGGGGAAAGAATTATAGTTGGGTTGGAAGGTAGCCTAAGTTGCTGGCATGATTTTACACAATGCTTATGCGCCAGATCAACAGCGCCTACATGTTGGCATGTGCTGCTATCGGGCCATTGTATGGTAAACTCTCTGACATGCTAGGTCAGTTCTCCGGTCGAACTTTGTCAGCCGTCGTCACCTCGCTTTTCAGGCCGCAAACCGGTATTGTACGGTTGTATTGTGATATTCTTAGTACGTAATCTCCTGGGATGGGAACTCTTCCTGACCCTTTGCCCAGGCGGGCTCCGCGTTGTGTGGTGCTGCCCAAAACATGACGTGGCTTATCATTTGTCGTGCATTTCAAGGCATTGGGGGTGGCGGCATCATCCAGCTTGTTCAGATCACTGTCTCAGATATCGTCTCCTTGCAGGAGTAAGTTTATGCGTCAACCTTGGCACACAATTTTTAATTTGGTTTCAAGTCGAGGGAAGTATGGTGGTTACATTGGCGCAACTTGGGGGGTTGCAAGGTAATTCTGGACTACCGCATCACCACAGACTGGCTGAAATCTTGTACAGCGTAGTGGGTCCACTTCTCGGTGGAGTCCGTCGATGTTCCCAATTTAAGGACATCAAATCTAACTTGTCTTTTGGTAGGTTTTTACCGATAAAGTATCGTGGCGCTGGTGAGTATGACGAAACATTCTGATTATTGTAGTTGACGTCTCCTCAGGTGTTTTTGGATCAATCTGTACGCTTCCTTACCTCATCTATATTGCACATCTGAGTATGGTTTAGGCCTACCGGCGGGCTCGCAGGTGTTTTGCTGTTCTTGTTCTTGAACCTCAATCCTCATCAGCGGAAACCGCTGCGCGAATACGTCCATGAATTTGACTTCCTTGGACTTGCGCTCATGGTATCAGGAGTCGTTTGTTTGTTGATCGGGTTCAATTCAAGTGAAACCGAATGTAGGTCATCGTGGCACTGTCATGATGTCTAGTTCATCTTTTTTTCTGTTCCTTCAGGGCAAAGTGCAGAGACTATCGTACTTCTCGTGATTGGTGGGGTTTTGCTTGGTGCTGGAGGAGTCAATGAAGTATACACCAACCGATCAGCGATCATCGCTCCAAGATTATTCAAAGTACGTGACTCTTTCACCAGTCATAATTCTTGCCTTATCGTCTCTCCAGACACGTACAACTGGTGCCATTCTGATCACTGTCTTCTTGCATGCGTTTGTTTTTTTTAACGGTATGCCTCTCACTTCAGAAATCGTGATCTTTCATCTAATCTACGTCCGGCTAGGTACCTAGTACGCTTGGATTCTGTTGTCACATGTACCTGCTAACCCTCCCACAGCTACCTGCCAATGTATTATCAAGGTACGAGTAACATACTACCTTGCTGTGTCAATGCCTCACCTTGCACACTAGTTCTTGGTGCTTCGGCTACGGGCTCCGGTATTCGGTCAGTTGCTTCCCATATTATCTCACTCTGTCTCATCGCTTTCTACAGGATGCTTCCCTACTCCCTCGGTGGTGCATTGCTCTCCATTTTATCAGGGCTCGTAGTTAGCCGGACTGGATCCTATCGTCCAGTAATGTGGGGCGCTTGGGCGGTAATGACTGTCGGATGGGGCCTTATGATCATGTTGGACAGCACTTCTAATAAGTGCGTAGTTGCAGTCCACTGTGATCATATCTCACTTTCCTCCGTAGTGCTGAGAAGGAATTATACCCACTGGTCACCGCAATCGGGATTGGTTGCTTATTCCAGGTATGAAGTAGGGTAATGTATTGGTGCGGATCGCTGAAGATTCTTCCTTGAACCAGACGCCCCTTGTTGGGCTGCAGGCTGCTATGCCACTGAGGGACATGGCTACCAGTACGGGTGCATATGTTTTTCTCCGGTATGCGTGAAGTTGATTTGGGATACGCCAACTCTCACTACTGGTTCAGTGTTCTTGGTGGGGCTGTTGGGGTCACCATCGGCGAAACTATCATCTCAAGCGTGCTCGTCCGAAAACTTCGTGGCCTCCAAGGGTTGAGTATAGGCACCTCCGTTAATGACATCAATGACAGCATAAGGCAAATTGCTTCGATTTCCGTAAGTCGACGTGCTCTCTACCTCCTCACCGTCTTTAACGTCCTCATTTCTCAGGATCCTACTCTTCGAGCAGAGGTCATGCATGCGTACGCTCGATCCATCAGCACGATCTGGCTCGTTAATACACCGGTTGCGGCATTTGGGTTTTTGGCCGTGCTGTTCCTCAAGGCCTACACACTGAAACGAACCACTATCCGCGGTGGGGTTCCAAATTCAGGAGACGCCGAAAAAGGCGTTGCACCCGAGTCAGAAGCTGGAACCAGCACCAGTGGCGTGAAAGTCACGGACTCTGAAAGAACAGGGAATGATGAAAAAGTTGCACGCGACGATTATCGCCATTGAACGGACGCGTATTTTGCCTTAAGTGGCTCGACAGGCTCGTGCCGACTCACTGTATCCTGGATACCCGTCGACCCCCATCGACGCTGAATAATGATCGACGATCTTCATAGATGACGTTAACGATTTCATGCTAGAGCACAAATCACGTCCATTAGCATGCCCAGTGTAATCAGTTGTAATTTACTTGAAATGCAGTAGACTCGCGACCTTGTAACATCTGTTTTCGGTGGCTTGATATTTCCTTACCTGTTCTCACGTAGCATGATTCCACAGCCAGTTAGAACGAAATGTCATTAGTGTTGTCGGCGTTCCATCACACGGGCTTCACAGGCATATCCTAACTACGTCATCATCGATCAAGCGGGATGCTACACTATCGCCAGCAATCACCACAAAAAATTGCTCAGGCCAGCCTACAGTAGTCTATACGGATCGGGAGCAAATAAGAATAAGCAACAGTTCAAAGCCTACCACTGCACAACTCACCGAGAGGAATTGGGGGGGCCTCGAGACGGCTTACTTGCTTTCAGAGACACCAGCCGTCGAAAAGCGCCAAGAAATATCATCTGGGGAGTCGCAGGTCGTTGTGGTACCAGTGGACCACTCGTTGGGGATAGCAGCACAAGTCCAGTCACCCGGGCAACTGTGCAAGTGATAGGAGCCGTCCCAGCAACTGGCGAACTGGCCATTGATGCAGGCGATATCGCCGTCGTTGCATGAGGAGCTAGCCGTCAATGTAGCATATTTCTCGTTCAATGCCTTCGCAGCGGGGCCATTTTGTTGGAGGTAGGCAGTAGAGCGACTGAGTGGAATATCTACATGAGTGGACGAGTTGTAGGGAAAAAACGTGCTACGCACGTCTTCAACACAGATCTGTCAGAAACAGATCGTTTAGTCTCAGAGACACCAGCCACCGAAAATCGATACGCGATATCGTCTGGGGAATCACAGGTCGTGGTCGTGCCATCGGACCACTCGTTGGGAATTGCAGCACAAGTCCAGTTGCCCGGGCAGCTATGTAAGTGGTAGGAGCCGTCCCAACAGCTGGCGAACTGGCCATTAATGCAAGCAACGTCGCCATCATTGCAAGGCGAGCTAGCGGTCAAAGTCGCATATTTGTTATTCAAGGCTTGAGCAGCGAGTCCGTTCTGCTGCAGGTAAGCAGCGGAACGCTTAGAGTAAAGAGAGGCCGCGGTGGTAAGGAGAGTTGAAGAGAGGGCGACTGCAACAAAGCTGAGAGAGCGCATGTTCGACGGTAAGATGATAGATAGGTTAAATATTGAAAAGTCGAGGTGCAGAACGCAAAATGACAGTGTTCAAACGGAGGTGAGCAACCAGGCTAAGGAAACAAGGGACGAAGTACACCAACCTTTATACTTGAATGACATCTAGGACACCTAGGCAAGGGGGCAGTGACAATTGTGCCTCTATTGCAGAGCGATGCATGGGATTTGATTGATTGATTCTACGTTGTCGACATGCTATGTTCAGGGTTGAAGCTTTGATGGATTTGGGTCTGGTGGGAGACAAAACTCACTGGCTGCTCTGCTTCACTGTTGACGATTCGGCTTTGGTCATTAACGAATGAAAAGTGAAAGAAAATATCACGGATAGTTAAATGATTGCGTCATTCCACGAATGGCTATGAACATAGGAAATGTGATGGTGGCCCAACCTGTGTCTGGCGAATCAGCGCCCTGCCACAGGACAGCCTCCATATGGAGATCGTTCTACTACTCTGTGAATTTTTTCGGGACGGCGGTGTTGCCCATCTGAAGGCTACCAGAGGCTATCATGATCGTTCATAATTCAGGGCAGAAGTTCAAAATGCATCTACTTGGCAACAGAGAACCAAACCGAGTTACATAATGCTGACTCACTTGATAAAGGTTCTGAAAAACCTATAAGTACTCAAACTGGGTTGAAGAGCAATCGATGGTATAAAACCAAGCACTGTCATGCGCCGACATGTCTGATCTATTGCCAGGAGCTACTTGGTGCTGTGTGCAGAGTTCAAATGGCACGATGTTGTGGGGACGGAGCCGTCGAGATTGCGCTTGTTGATCACGTGATCTTGGTCCTCCTGTTAAAAAAAATGAGAGATAATTGTTGAGCAAAGGTCCAACTATGGCAGCCCCGACTGAAGCAGAAATTCTCGACGATGATCGGCCTCGCAAAAGGACACGCAATAGTTGAAGCGCAAGTCTACCAAAAGTACGCAACGTACAGTGGAACCGCGTTTTGTTCGCGCCTTCTTCCGCGCACTCGGGCTCATAACGAATCACGTCCCATTCTGCGTACAAACCCGTTCCCATAAGGGAGCCACGGACGGCCCACGCATTCATATTCTGACTGCCTGGGGAAAGTCATGGGCATTGTGGGAAGGCGGGAAGATGACGCTCTTATTTGTTGGCGAGTCTACCTTCCCTGGCCATTTGACCACTTCATGTAACAGAGCTAATAGGCTCGGAGGTTGAGGATCCTATATCTTGCATAGCCATGGACGGTGACTCAGTTTGGTGTGCATCAGGCATCCATGCTGTCAAGTATCTTAGAGGGAAGAAGTTGGGTGTATCTATTGAATTGTTTGCTCACGTTTCTCATGAGGCGTAAAGGTCTTGAGGGTGACAAACCCCTCGGCACCACTTTATCTTCCCTCATTTTGTTTGGATCACACCTTCTTACTCTCACAGAAGACGGAACACGAATGTAATCTGGGATGTTTCAGCGATGGTCAGCAATCATAGCGATAGAAATACACTCTTTAGTGACAGCTTGCAGGGCCATCACTTTTGCTAACATCCATTTTGAAATCGGTTCCACCGCTGCTCGGATGTTACATCCAGCGACTTATCTGAACAAAGTGCTGGTAGCAAGCCGAGAAGGGCACATGCAATTATGGAATATACGCACACAGTACGTTAATTGCCCTTACGATGTAGCAGACTTACCTTCTCTTCTCGGCGCAGGACTTGTATACCACACGATTTCTACCCTCAAAATTACTCACACTAGCCAGTTCTAGTCCTCTTTCGAATCCCGTCGTAGCTCTGGCACAGTCACCTGCAATTGATGTAGTCGGCGTGGGGTTTATGTCTGGAGAAATCTCCGTGTACGATATACGCGCTGATGAGAGGCTCATGAGGATGGACATGGAAGGTGGTGGCGTCAGAGCCCTCTCTTTTCGAAGTGGTTAGGTTGGCAAAGAGCTCTGACGTATGAGTACTGACGATAAATTTCAGATGGATACCCAGTCCTGGCTTCTGTATCATCATTGGGTCACTTGGCACTTTGGGACTTAAATTCTGGAGGTCGCCTTCTTCATCTTGTCCGAGGCGCGCACGATGGCGGTATCACAAGCTTGGAATGGGTTCCAGGTCAGCCGGTACTAATAACTTCTGGAGAAGATAACAGCGTCAAGGTTGTGGGAACTCTTTTTTCTTCTCCATTTTTTTTGGTACTTACCGGGTCGACAGCAATGGCTGTTTGACTCTCCAACAGCTGCTCCGAGATTGCTCAAGTTCCGGGCAGGACATCACGCTCCGCCTCACCTTATTCGGTATTACGGCGAAGATGGCAAGCAATTGTTGACCGCTTCGGCTGATCGGAGTCTCCGCTACACTTCCGTTGTCCGTGACTCCCGATCCTTTGAATTATCTCAAGGTAGAGAGTCAGCCCTTTTTTTTCATGGAAAATGCCTACATTCCTCTGTAACAAGGTTCTCTTGCCCGCAAGGCCACCGTCTTGTCGAAATCCCTCTCCTCTCTGAAGTTTCCGCCAGTCACTTCTATCTCGTTCTCGACAACGAGGTCAAAAGACTGGGATGACGTACTTACAGCACACGTGGACGAGCCTTTGGTGCGCTCTTGGAGCGTTCTCAACAAGCGCCTCGGAGAGCATACGTGGAATTATGCTGGGAGCTCTAAACGTAACGCACGAACAGGCACTGTGAAGGTATGTCATGCTAATCATACCTAAGTGTGCTACGGATAACAGACAGGTATCGCAGTGTGTTTGCGTTACGGCATGTGGCAACTTTGGCATTGCAGGCTCGTCGACAGGCGAAATTCAAATGTGGAATATGCAATCTGGCATTAAACGAAAAGTTTTCAAACTTGGGCCATGTCCACATACTGCAACCGGAACACCAGGTGCGAAAGTGGAAACAAAAAGGCGATCGCGCTATTACGGGCTTAGCTACGGACTCTTTGAACCGTGTCGTCATTGCAAGTACACAGGACGGGACGGTCAATGTACGCCATTTTCTTAAACTGCCAGACCGGTGATGTAGCTGACTCTTAGATTCCAGTTCTTTGACTTTCACACGGCGAAGTTGCAGCATACCCTAACACTATCTACGCCGGTCTCGTCAATACACTTACACCGCAATTCAGGGCTTTTAGCTGTGACTTGCGATATGACAGTTCGTGTCATTGACATCGAAACAAGGCGAGTTGTCAGGGAGCTCGTCTGCGGATCGAAGGGCCGAATACTAGATATTGTAAGACGATCCCTTTGTATGGCTTCTTACAGTTCTGACCGCATCTCAGGCATTTTCACCCGATTCCCGGTGGATCGTAACCACGTCGATGGACTCCGTAATAAGAACGTTTGACATTCCCACTTGTCGCCTTATAGATGCTTTTCGCGTACCAAGTATAGCCACCAGTATCGCTT
>JANFAE010000705.1:0-39459 GCA_024613145.1 Pisolithus marmoratus | reverse complement strand
TAACCTAACCTAAACCTAACCTAACCTAACCTAACCTAACCTAACCTAACCTAACCTAACCTAACCTAACCTAACCTAACCTAACCCAAACCCGTAACCTAACCTAACTTAACTTAACCGATTAGGCAATCGACTTGCCGATCATTTTTCACATCTTTCTTACGTCATATTTCCTTATAAGGAAAATAGACGCCGGAAGTATTTTAGATCCGGTCCCACCGCAACGGCGTTGAAGGTCGGCCCGCCTTGTCCGTTTGGTCAGGTGACTTGGAACGGATCTTGCCGGGGCTCGTGCCTGGCACCCAGACCCTGGGCTGAGGGGAGGGCGAATATTTCCGTTTATAGTATGTGACGTCACGGCCTAGATCGTTCTAGTTTAGAACCCTACGCCCTGACGGGGCTCCGCTGTCAGCGCCCGCTGTCTATCAGACCGCCGGCGTGTTAATCCAGCCTTAACCATAATAAGAAAGATGATGTCACTAGTGATCGGACGACACGCCGGGCTTACTCGCTGTGGAATACAGTAGGACTAAAGTAGGAAACGGCCTGGAGCGCCTCTTGTTAGGGGCTGCCTCACGCCGGCCTCGTGCGGCCCTGCTTGAAGCCCAACGAGGTAGGTAGTTGCTTAAGGCAACCCTTGCCGCAGGTGGTAGAAATCCGTGCACGGACCACCTCTCGTCTATATAAACGATAGCATATGCCCTGAAGAGAGCAACACTGCTCGAAATCGCGCAGGTACTGGGAACAGTACCGGCAATTGGCGCTATCAAGCAGTTTCTTCAGATTTCGACAAGATTATTAGTAAGCACTTTGCATACTAACTCAACCTAACCATTGTTTCGACACACCGGGTACTAACGGCATTTGTTTACGTAAAGCGCGCTACTACGTAAAATACAAAAATATGTCTGGTGTCCCGGGTCCTAGTAGAGTACGTGCCGCGTCTCCGGCGCAAGCCGGTTTCGTGCAGGGGGGCATCGAGGGCGTCTTAGCGGCCGCCTCCGCTAAAGACAAACTCTCAGATGCCAATAGGCAGAAGGTCCGACTGACGAGCCTGGGGCTCGCGTCGACCTTTTCGGAATCATGGGACTTGTCCCAACCGATTTCCGAGAAGCCTTACGCCCCGAACTTCGCCGGATCGTGGATCTGGCGGCTAAAAAAGGTGGCGTTAGATGCGTCCCTTAATAACCTCCGGAAACACGTGGCGGCAGGGACTTTCCCGTCCCAACTTCTCGGCATGCACGTGCCGAAACTTCAGATTACCAAAGATTGGTCTGAAGAAAGTCCTGATGAGATGCAGGCCATCGCCGATGCCCACTATAGCTACCAAGTGGCTCAGTTGGCTAGAATGGTGTCGGCGAAAGGAAGCCGAATCGAGCTGGCTCGGATCTCAGATCCACCAGTCGGCATATTTGCCGCGACTCACCTGCAGTCGTCGATCGCGTCACAGGCGAGGTAGAACCTCACTATGCACAGGCTATAATGTCTATTGACGGACAGACTGTGCTACGGTGGGATACCTCTCCGGAGTTTGTTCGGCAGGTTGCCGACTTCAAATCCGACCTTCCGCATCTATGCACCCGTCTCATAATTATTGAGCGGAATAAGCAGGTGGCTGTGGAGCAGAAGGCGGAGGCGAAGAAAGAAACTCAAAGAGGCCGCGGACATCGAAATGGCCGAGGACACCACCGAGCAACGTCGGATCTCGGACCTCGTGGAGAAAAGCCGTCGCCGCACGCCTCAAACAGGTGGGACAGGTACGTCTCACCCCCTTAGTTACCCCCGGATCTAATTCGGCTTTAGGGAAACGCCGGAAAGAAGAAGCCGGCGAAGCCGAAGGGCAACAAAGGAAAAGCCGCCGCGTCGAAGAAGACGGGCGCCAAGTCCTCGGCAAAAGCCGCTCAGAAGGCCAAGAAGGCCGGACACAAGCGGAAGGCGAGCCAAGACTTGGCCAAGAAAGGCAAGAAAAAAGCCAAGACTTCTTAATATTGCGCTTACAGAAGCTTGACTGGCGGTACGAAAATCCCTTATCGTATCCTGATGAAATTTTAATGGTGCCTACCCCTATCGCCATCAGATTCCTTTGATGTCGGCCCCGGCAGAGCTTGTATCGGCTAATGCGGTTCAGGGGCGCAGTACATATCGGACCAGGGGTGGATCTTCCCACCAAAATTTCACATTATCTTAGTCTAGGATTGTCGTTACCTACTCCGCGTTCCCAAGAATGGGAACAGAATCTTATCTTCGTTTGACGACTTTTGTGAACGATTAAGATGGCGGATTCATTTTATGAAAAATAACGACGAATCCGAATATGATCCAGACTACGATTTAAGGCGAAAGCGGACTAAACTTGCACCGCTCGCCGACTCCTATATTGAGAAAGGTCTCAGCGAAGGATGGACGTACGTAAACCGTTACGTAAAAGAAGTCGTACCTTCCCTGCATAATCCACGACGCTTCTCTTCCGAAGCACTGGATGTTGATCACCTTGAACGGTTCCTTAGAGATCGGAATCTCATAGTTACCGTGACAGACAAGAACCTGGGAGTATGCGTAGTACGGAAGGACTGGATCATAGACGGGGCCCTAGGTCTCCTGTCTAATACACGTGTATATTCTTCTATATCGTTACACGATGTAAAGAGATCTATAAGGATATATATTATGAGATAAACGAAATAGCAACGCTAGCTGGACAAGCGGGTTTATCTCAGCAGCTTCGTTAAATTTTTGGTATCGAACTGTCCCTGAGGACGAGGATGCCGATCCGGTGTTGCCTTCTTTCTATGTAATACCGAAAATACATAAGAAGCCGGTCGGCTACCGTCCGATCGTGCCTTGCCACTCCACGGCACAGGCACCAGCTGCCAAATATGTATCCAAATGTCTTAAGTCCGCTGTTCAATGCCGCGGACTGGTGTTTGCAAGGAACTAAACACCTTGCACAACAATTAAGTACATTGAAAGTTGGACTATCATCGTACTGCATGGATTGTTAGTGGCGATATTAGTCGCCTACTATACTAACATCCCTTTACAGGATGCGCTCGACTGTTACACTCAGAGCGTACCGTAATTATAACCCTAATGCCTCCGAAATCGAGATTGAGGTGTTTAGGCGGTGCTTACGAATAGCCAACGAAAACCTTATCGTTTCCTTTCAAGGCAAATACTACCTCCAAAACGATGGCCTCGCGATGGGCAAGCCCCATCCCCGGACATCGCTAATATTTGGGGGATCGCCCATGAAACGGGACTAATGCATAACCGCGAGTTCTGCGCGGTAGTCCCTTTCTTTGGTAGATACATAGACGATGTATTTGCGGTGGTTTACGCGGATTCTGCCGATGAGGCACTCCGCATTATCTCCAATAGTTAAATATGATTGGGATGATGTAACACCGAAACGAGTAAATATAGAATGGTCGGTGTCTAAAATGGAATACTCCATTTTTGGACATGCTTATCTATCTCGACCCGGTCACCCGCCAGTTGGGATGGAAGCCATACCAAAAAGCACTAAACCATTATGAACGATTGCCTTGGGTCTCTCATCACCCTACGGATGTTAAAAAAGGTACATTCTTAGGAGAGATGACCAGGCTAGCTACACTTTCCTCCACTGTCGAGTGGTATCGGGAAGCGGTGACGGGCTTAAAGCCCTATACCTTGGACGTGGCTATCCACTACGCCTTCTGAATTGCTGGATTAAGGATAATTTTACCGTACGATGGGACAACCGACTTCGTGAGAAGCCGGCGGCACGTTCCGTATTGGTCCTTAAGACCCAGTATAATTCGGCTTGGCAGTCGTTCAACGTCAGTGAATTAGGACAAGTAATTACACACGGTCCTGGATAGCAGATCTCCGTGCCTTAAGGGCAAAAACTGCCGACACGGAAGCATGGTTACGGGACCTCGTGGGAAACCCTGGTCCCGCCGAGGAAGTCCGGGAGGAGTCGCAGAGTCGTGACGCGGCAGTTGCCGATCGGCTAGCGGAGCCTTCGGGTACCTTGCCCTTAGCTAATCCTACGAGAGGTGCGGGGGCGGGCGAAGTAGCTCTCCCCTCGAGTGGCTTTCTCACAGGGACCTCGGAGACCCCGAGGCGACGTTCTGTGTAGACCGTGCCGGATTGTGTGATAAAGATTGGATACTCTCTAGAAAACGTACGCGTAATCTAGGGGATATGTTCAATACGTGGAAAAAAGCTCTGCTTGTCCCTGATGTTGAGGCTGATAACGCTGATGTTATCGACCCACTCATTGACGGGGTAAACGACGACGGCTTGTTCGACGATTTCTAATTCGGTGTTAAGGTCCGGTGTACCCGGTAGCCCGGGTGGTTCAAACCCAAACCCGTAACCTAACCTAACTTAACTTAACCGATTAGGCAATCGACTTGCCGATCATTTTTCACATCTTTCTTACGTCATATTTCCTTATAAGGAAAATAGACGCCGGAAGTATTTTAGATCCGGTCCCACCGCAACGGCGTTGAAGGTCGGCCCGCCTTGTCCGTTTGGTCAGGTGACTTGGAACGGATCTTGCCGGGGCTCGTGCCTGGCACCCAGACCCTGGGCTGAGGGGAGGGCGAATATTTCCGTTTATAGTATGTGACGTCACGGCCTAGATCGTTCTAGTTTAGAACCCTACGCCCTGACGGGGCTCCGCTGTCAGCGCCCGCTGTCTATCAGACCGCCGGCGTGTTAATCCAGCCTTAACCATAATAAGAAAGATGATGTCACTAGTGATCGGACGACACGCCGGGCTTACTCGCTGTGGAATACAGTAGGACTAAAGTAGGAAACGGCCTGGAGCGCCTCTTGTTAGGGGCTGCCTCACGCCGGCCTCGTGCGGCCCTGCTTGAAGCCCAACGAGGTAGGTAGTTGCTTAAGGCAACCCTTGCCGCAGGTGGTAGAAATCCGTGCACGGACCACCTCTCGTCTATATAAACGATAGCATATGCCCTGAAGAGAGCAACACTGCTCGAAATCGCGCAGGTACTGGGAACAGTACCGGCAATTGGCGCTATCAAGCAGTTTCTTCAGATTTCGACAAGATTATTAGTAAGCACTTTGCATACTAACTCAACCTAACCTAACCTAACCCTAACCTAACCTAACCTAACCTAACCTAACCTAACCCTAACCTAACCTAACCTAACCTAACCCTAACCTAACCTAACCTAAACCTAACCTAACCTAACCCAACCCTAAGTGAAGCTCTACATTGACCATCATGTTGAGGCCATCCAAGTAGGGATGATGGATCAAATGGGATTTGACCCCTTCTGCTGAAGAGGGCTCTGCCTGAGGGACCTGGCTATCATGTGGTGGTGGGCAGTACCAGTGACTGGGCAATCATCTTTCAACATTGGTCCTGTTCAATATCCATGGGATGACTTACCATGAGGGATTGCACTTGCATGGCCATGGGAGATCTAGGGCTTGGAGAATTGGGAGATGCCATGGCCACCTCCTCCTGCATGACCCATAAGTCATGGATGAGTTATGATGGTGAGACTTTACATGCCTCTATTCCTGCTTGAGGAGACTTCATGGAAGCATCATCATGGCCTGTCAGGGAGGGGGACCTCATGGTTTCATCCCATACCATTCCAGCTGGCATCTGTGGTGGGGGTGTCATGCACAACTCATCGACGAATTGTGCCATGCTGGCTTACCTTGGGAGTGTGCATGGTTCCAGCTGACATCTGTGGGGGGTTTAGTGCATGCACAACTCGTTGATGGATTGCGCTGGCTTACCTGGGGATTGCCAATGTCAATTTCTAATGCTGGAGTTTGCCCAGAAGACTCTGCCCTTCCCTCAGCCTGCTTATGTAATCCCATGGGTCAACCTCTCCATTAGACTGAATCCATGTCAAAGACACTTGCCTTCTTTTCTGGACCAAGCCAGGTTGTCTTGAGGTTTTTCATGTGCTTTCCCAGAGCATCCACAGTGGCAAACCCAACCTCCTTGGGACACTTGGGGTGGGAGCAATAGCAAAGAAAGGTGCCATTGGCATGACGATCCAGTGACTTCCTGTCCAGTGTGAGAAACAAAGGACACAGTCTTGACACACTTCTTCCAGTGTGCATCATGGATGTTTTTGTTGTCAAACTCTAGGCCACATTCCTTGCAACTATGAGGCATGATGGTGATGGTGGTGGTTGGAAGTCAAGATGGGTTCTGATATTTTTCTCATGGATGTATCTTTTAAAACTGTACAGCACTTTCCATATTTAGTAATGTTGTTTCCCACACCTGGACCATCATGGCTCCATCACATTGCTCCCATGTGACTCTGCATGACACTTGCATGGCTGTGAGGGGCAGGGTGCATTTTATTTTGCAGGTCATGAACTTGTACTACACTTCACTACTGTCTGCACAACTCATCGACAGATTGCACTCAGGCTGCACTTCCAAAGAGCATGTCCAGTGGCTGTGATGAGTGCATCCAGTGGCTGTGAGTGGCTGTGATGAGCATGTCCAGTGGCTGTGAGGGGCATGTCCAGTGGCTGTGATGAGCATGTCCAGTGGCTGTGATGAGCACATCCAGTGGCTGTGAGTGGCTGTGATGAGCATGTCCAGTGGCTGTGAGGGGTGCATCCAGTGGCTGTGATGAGCATGTCCAGTGGCTGTGAGTGGCTGTGATGAGCATGTCCAGTGGCTGTGAGTGGCTGTGATGAGCACATCCAGTGGCTGTGAAGGGTGCATCCATGCCTGAAGCAAGACACAAATCATTGATGGATTGCACTGGGGGAGGCCCAAATCATCGACGGATTGTGCCAAGGGGCATGTCCATCCGAGAGGCATGTCTGGCCCCTAATAATCTCCTCTTGGCCCCAGAGCCCCTGGGGCTGGACGTGCCTTTTGGATGTGCTCTTTGGATGCACCCTTTAGATTATGAGGTGTCAAATGGGCCTTCTTGTATGATGTTGACTGACCACCAAGGGGTACCTGACAGTGTCTTTGCCATTCCATGCTGGCATTCAGATAGGCTGGTAGGATGTCCTCTGCAGCTCCAGCCAAAGCTTCTATGCTGATCCCATACACTCGATTTTCAGTAGAGCGACTGTGACCTGCCTGTAATGCTTCCACATTGTCTTCTTCATCCATTTCTATGATGTCCTCTATGGCACAGCCTAGTTTGCACTTCCATGCAGTCTGGATGTGTCGCCAAGACCTGATGGTCAGTCCAAAGTGCAGGCTGGGAAGACTGTACTTGGTGAGGATGGTGGACAAGTCTTTGGAGTCAAAGAGTCGATTGTAGTTGACAAAGACATGGTTTTGATAGAGGTCCACCACCTCTGGCTTGTCTGGGAAGCATGCTCTGGCTGCCACCTCTGCAAAGGGTCTTGCCAAGGCCAGGTCCTGGACTAGGATGTTGCTGGTGATGCCATCCAGGGCATGGGGGATCAACTTGTCTTTCCCTGTCAGTGTACTCATCTTGAGATGTTGGCAGAGCAGGGAGATGTGCTTGCCCAATACTGCCAGGTTTCTAGTGGGCCATGTCTGTGTATTGCGATAAGTCATGGCAGTCAGTTCTGTACCATGACATGGGGCACCACTGAGCATCTGTGCTCAAAACAGCAGTAAGCCTTGAAGCTCAGCATAGCTTTTCAGCCATGCTTGTAGTGTACTCCTGTTCCAAATGATGGTTCCCTCCCTTATCATGGCAAAATGGGCAAAGGTGGCCTCATCTTGGAGAAACTTCTTCACCAGTTGATCTCAACAAGTGAGTTGAGGGTTTCTGGCATCTGAAAGGAAGGAGTAGCCCACATCCTTGTTGATCAGGTCATCAGCAATCTTGTCATACTCCACTCTGATGTCATGGCCCATCAAGATGCCCTCCTCCCAGGTCTGGACCAGCTTTGCCTCAGTCTCTTTAAAGACCTTGCAGAGGTCAGCAAAGTGGATCTCATCTCCCCTGTAAAGCATGCTCTTCCATGTCTTGGTGTCAGTCCACCAGACATCAGGGAGGCTCATGGTGTCATAGGCCAAGGAGCTTGCTCGGTGTTGGAGGGACTGTAGTCAGGAGAACATGTACCATGTCTTCTCCACAAAGAAGTTTTCCAGAGCCATGCAGTGTTCCAGCTCATTGCTCTGAGGGTCTGCCTGTATGCAATGGTGGATCTCTTGCAAGAAGGTGAGGCGCATGCAGTACTCGAACTTGGCTATGATGCCTGTGACATTGTGTGGCTCTTTGAAGGACCCATCTTGTCTGAGCATCAGTAGGGCTAGACACCTTTCAGTGGGATCTACAATTTCCCTGTCCTCCTGAGGTGTCCATGCTGTGGTCCACACCTCAAACAGCACCTCATGTATCAGAGGCAATGCATCCCTGCCTTCTGAGCCATTGATGTGAAGCACTGCCAGTAGGTCCATGAGCTTGTTGTTGGACCCAGAGAATGGCCTTCCAGTATATTCCTGTCTGATCAACATGGCCAGCAGAGCCACCACTGGGAGGATATACTTTTTCATGGTTGACTTGTACAGGTGCTTGTGGAAGGGAGTGTTGGAAATGCCACTGGATGGAAATAAGCAACTGGTTGCCTATTTTTTTTTGATTGAGCAGGTGCTTACCTCTTGGGGGGGTCAGGAGAATTTAATCTTTGTAAGACCAGCTCCCCTGTCCTGTCTAGCAGAGGGATGGCCTCTTCATAGTATGCCTCAACTACATCCTTCAGTCCAGGAATGTCCCCACCATCATTCTTGGGCAAGGCCACCAAGCTACACAGTTGTTTGATGTCCTTGCCAGCCACCTGCTCATGCCATTGTGTTGTCAACAACCAAGGGCTGACCATGCGACCATCCAGTGGAGTTTGGATCACTTGGAGCATGGGCTCCAGCTCCTTGAGCAAAGAATCCACCAGGGACTGATGCAATGTAGGTTGACTGTTGGCTTCCACATTTTGCACCTCCCAAAATGTTTGTACATCTCCTGCACCCTTCCTCAGTTGCTGTATCATGCAGGGACACCAAGCAGGAGGCTTTGGAATGGTAGGGTGGTATTTTGAATGATGTTTTCACAGTGATTCCCCTGACCTTGATACAAACATACATTGACTGCATGCCATTCCATCATGGACTTTCAGTCCATGCACTATTGTCCTAGGCCCAGGAATGTGGGGAGGGAGCTCTTTAGCCACTCTAAATGCTGAAATGGCCAGGTTGAACTCATGATCATTGTATCTGGACTGTGTTCCATGCAATCTTGTTAGGTGGTGTTTGACTTCACCTGGAGCAAGAGCTGCCTGGCAGATCTGACAAGTCAGGAAGTGAAACTCTGCATTCACTGCCAGGTTAAGTGAGTCCAGGTAGGTGTGGTGGAGCAATCCATTGGTATGGCTGGCAGGGGTGGTACCAGTGGTGGATGTTGATGGCAGTTGGCTGGCCTGAGTGGTAGATGTAGAGTGAGATTGCATCACTGACTGTAGGAATGTGAGTCACATAGTTGTGAGCAATGTGATGATGATGGTGGTGACTCACCAGGAGTGATGGTAATGGTGGTTGCAATTGCTGAAGAGGGGCTGACTTGTCAGACATGGGTGAGCCCATGTTCACATCATCTTCTGTAAGCTATTTGATTCCCCATTGCAAGAAATAAGCAACCGGTCACTTATTTTGGGGGTGATTTCATGCTCACCATGTTGGACCACATTGATGGTGATGCTGCCTGGGGGGTGACTGTTGGAGTGGTTTATGGCTTGGTTGGTGTAGGTGAGCACATGATTTCATCTTGGGGGGGGCATTGGATTTGAAGGTGTATCTTCTTCTGATGTCTGTTATCATGGTTAGTGCTGCTGCATTGGCAAAGATGCATCATCTACTGACTGATGTTCCAGTGGAGTGCTCTGATGACTGGTGTTGTTGGAGTCAGCATTGTGGTCTTGCCATGGGGTAGCATTTAGGGTGCTCACTTGATCTATACCACTGTCACTCTCCTGTGCCTGTAACATTGTTTGTGCAAAATAAGCGACTGGTCGCCTATTTTTTTTTTATGCCAGTGAAGCCCTCACCAAATCCATGCTGGCCCTGCTGGGACTGGGTTCCACTTCTTCTCCAGGGATCTGTGATGGGCAGAATAAGTGACCAGTCACTTATTTTTCTGGTCAAGGAGGCTACTCACAGTGTCAAATGCATGCACCCCTGTGCTTGTACCTGGTGTCAATCCCTTGTCATGAGTCTGTGCAATGCCAGAAATAAGTGACTGGTTGCTTATTTTCCATCAGTGAGGCACTCACCAAGTCCATTGTGGCCCTGCTGGGACCAGCTGCCATTGCTGTTCCAGGTCCCTGTGATGGGCAGAATAAGCAACCAGTTGCTTATTTTTTCAGTGAAGGAGTCCACTCACCAAGTCAAATTGTTCCAAGATTGGATCACCCTGCACATAAAGTGTCAGTGATATTTCCAAATAAGGAAATGATTTCCCACCACTCACCTTGATCCCAGGTCCATTCCATCTAGACCCAGCCTTTACAATGTGAGACCTGAGATTGTCAGCAAACTTGAAGGGTTTGGGACAACCCTTGTTAGTGCAATGACAGATGAACTTCCCCTCCAAATTCTTCTCCATCACTATGGTTTGGTTGGTGTGAGGAAGGTAAATGGTAGCCTGGGAAGAACACTTCTTGGAGTGGCTGACATAGGAAACCTTGCTGGAAAAGGTGTCATTACATGAGGAACAGACATAGGTGGTGGACATGGCTGGGATGGTGGTGGTAAGAGTGAAAGAAGCAAAAGAAAAAGTTCCCACAGTTACACCTATATATACATGATGTAATACCTCCATTTGGATTTCCCCATTAGGCAATTTTTATTGTTTTGTTTTATTTTTAAAAATTTTTGTATAGCTGGTTTGGGTGGTGCATTGTGTTGTCAGACAAGTGACCAGTTGCTTATTGCACTTGGCCATGCCCAGCTACTTGCTTGACTTGCCTCCTTCCTGGGGAGAGAGATTTGCTAGTATGGATGGCATCAAGCTTGTATTTGACAGTCCTTTGCTCATGCCTCACAAATAGGCAACCAGTTGCTTATTTTCCTGAATGGCATGCAGGGTCACCTGATGGCAAAGACAACACAGGTAGCCTGTCACTGGTCACCTGAGCACACCACCTTGCTCATGGGTTAGAATAAGCAACCAGTGACCTATTATTCTTGTCAGTTCCTTGACCCATCAGAATAAGCAACCGGTCGCTTATTTTTGCCAGTGGGCAGACAGGTTTCATGTGGGAAAATCAGGTTTTGTGTGGGAAAAAATCCATATATGGCAGGTTTCATGTGGGAAAATCAGGTTTTGTGTGGGAAAAAATCCATATATGGCAGGTTTCATGTGTGAAAATCAGGTTTTGTGTGGGAAAAAATCCATATATGGGAGGTTTTGTGTGGGAAAAAATCCATATATGGCAGGTTTCATGTGGGAAAATCAGGTTTCATGTGGGAAAAAATCCATATATGGGAGGTTTCATGTGGGAAATTTCCTAATGTGGAAGGAGGTTTCATGTGGGAAAAAGTGGACTCAAGCTTGAGTCTGGCATTAAGATTATTAGGATGACGAGAACATTTCAAGATTTGGCGAGCTGCCATTTCCTCGTCATGCCACCACTGGACCCATGGTGGGCCTGGCTCCTGCAGCTGTGTTTCCTAGTTACACTATGCCCCTCCGTGGATGTGCAGACAACCATCAGAGGGTGGGAATGCACCATAGCACCTCGACTGTATCTTCATGGCCTTCATCTCCACACCTTGTCATGCCACTACATCAAGGGTCGCACCTTTCAGACTATTTGGACAGTGAAGACATCACAATGCCACAGGAAAGTACAAGTACAGTTTGGTTTACACCCCAACCATATCTACTTTTGAACCAAGAGACTGAAGTGGGTCACTTGCCGATCACATCCCATTCGACTCACTGACTCGAGGGAAATTTCAGTTGCAGTTTCAAGAGGTTCAGGCCAGGCTGTGTGCAGAGGTCAGCATGAAGGGAAAGTTAGGGATCAAATGCAAGCAGAGCTCAGGTGCAGTAATCTACTAAGTAGCTCACAGCCAACAGAAGTAGCCTACAGATTCAAAGGGTGAGGGGGATTGCAAGAACTAATGGTGGAAACTTTCATAAGGATGAGGTTGGCTTAGTCCTAGGATTTATCAACTACACCAGTTCCTGAACAGGCCCTTAGTGAGGCCCTGGTTTGGGCCCTCTTGTGGCACTTTTTTTGCAAGCTCTGGTGGGGTATAGTAGGTCAGTAGACTTTTGTAATTTTAGGTTTCTGAGCATTCTGAATTCATGGTAAAATACATGTTTATGTGGGACACAAACTAAACAACTGGGTAAAAACATTGATGCCACTGGGTTCCATGAACCATCTGGTGCATATCCAGCTCCATACCCCTACCCTTGGGAATAATTGCTCTGGTTTGCATGGAATAAAATGACCCCTAGAATGTGGGAGGTATCCAGAGCAACAATCTTCCCT
The DNA here is from genome assembly GCA_024613145.1 of Pisolithus marmoratus. NCBI lineage: Eukaryota > Fungi > Basidiomycota > Agaricomycetes > Boletales > Pisolithaceae > Pisolithus > Pisolithus marmoratus. Next base: position 26,976 of record JANFAE010000705.1, on the reverse strand, counting down.
TTGGACCTCTAATCCAGCCATCATTCATGAAAAGCTTGACTGGTTCATGCCCCACATTCACATCTTCCTGCTGGATGCCATCAAGGAGTTGATGACTGTCATGCAGTGCATGTGATGCAACTGATGAAAAACAGACTGAGTAGGCTTTGAGAAGTGCAAGTTGATTAAGTGAAGTGAAGATACATAACAGGTAAGCAAGACTCACAATTGATGATATGGGATGTGGGAGGTACATTGCCAACTGACCTGACAAAATCAGTGTGGCCCCTCCAGAGCACCTCCTATCTGAATCCATCTCTCAGCATCCCAGACCCTCACAGTCTTGTCATAGGAGCCTGACACTATCCTCTTGCCATCAGTGGAGAACCCAACTGATGTGACCCAGTCAGTGTGCCCCTCCAGAGCACCTCCTATCTGGACCCCTCTCTCAGCATCCCACACTCTCACAGTGTTGTCATGGGAGCCTGACACTATCTTCTTGCCATCAGGGGAGAACCCAACTGATGTGACAATACTGGTGTGCCCCTCCAGAGCATGACCTATCTGGACCCCTCTCTCAGCATCCCACACCCTCACAGTACCATCAAAGGAGCCTGACACTACCCTCTTTCCATCAGGGGAGAGCCCAACTGACCAGACACTGCTGGTGTGATCCACTAGAGCACCTCCTATCTGGACCCCTCTCTCAGCATCCCAGACCCTCACAATGTGGTCTTGTGAGCCTGACACTATCCTCTTGCCATCAGTGGAGAACCCAACTAACAAGACCCCATAAGTGTGCCCCTCCAGAGCACCTCCTATCTGGACCCCTCTCTCTGTATCCCACACCCTCACAGTGTTGTCATGGGAGCCTGACACTATCCTCTTGCCATCAGTGGAGAACCCAACTGATGTGACCCTGTCAGTGTGCCCCTCCAGAGCACCTCCTATCTGGACCCCTCTCTCAGCATCCCACACTCTCACAGTGTTGTCATGGGAGCCTGACACTATCTTCTTGCCATCAGGGGAGAACCCAACTGACAAGACCTCACCAGTGTGCCCCTCCAGAGCACCTCCAATCTGGACCCCTCTCTCAGCATCCCACACCCTCACAGTCTTGTCATGGGAGCCTGACACTATCCTCTTGTCATCAGGGGAGAATCCAACTGACTGGACCACATCAGTGTGCCCCTCCAGATCACCTCCTATCTGGACCCCTCCCTCAGCATCCCATACCCTCACAGTGTCACCAGTGCCTGACACTATCCTCTTGCCATCAGGGGAGAACCCAACTGATGAGACAATATGGTTGTGCCACTCTAGAGCACCTTCTATCTGGACCCCTCTCTCAGCATCCCACACCCTTATGTCTTGTGAGCCTGAAACTATCCTCTTGCCATCAATGGAGAACCCAACTGACAAGACCCCACTAGTGTGCCCCTCCAGAGCACCTCCTATCTGAACCCCTCTCTCAGCATCCCACACCCTCACAGTCTTATCAGAGGAGCCTGACACTATCCTCTTGCCATCAGGGGAGAATCCAACTGACCAGACCCAATGGGTGTGCCCTTCCAGAGCACCTCCTATCTGGACCCCTCTCTCAGCATCCCAGACCCTCACAGTGTTGTCATAGGAGCCTGACACTATCCTCTTTCCATCAGGGGAGAACCCAACTGATGTGACCACATCAGTGTGCCCCTCCAGAGCACCTCCTATCTGGACCCCTCTCTCAGCATCCCACACCCTCACAGTCTTGTCTTCTGAGCCTGACACTATCTTCTTGCCATCAGGGGAGAACCCAACTGACCAGACACTGCTGGTGTGACCCTCTAGAGCACCTCCTATCTGGACCCCTCTCTCAGCATCCCAGACCCTCACAGTGTTGTCACAGGAGCCTGACACTATCCTCTTGCTATCAGGGGAGAAACCAACTGACATGACAATACTGGTGTGCCCCTCCAGAGCACCTCCTATCTGGACCCCTCTCTCAGCATCCCAGACCCTCACAGTGTGGTCTTGTGAGCCTGACACTATCCTCTTTCCATCAGGGGAGAACCCAACTGACCTGATTGCAGAAGTATGCCCATACAATGCAAGCTGAACAGCTGGCCATTCCTTAAGCCCTACTGCCGAAACCCCAACAAGGAAATGGAATTTTGGCACAAGCATTCTTGAAAGCATTGTGTTTAGTGGGGTAAATGGCAGTGCAGAAATGTAAAGGTGTGGTGTGCTGTGTGAGATTATGCCACCAAAATTCTGCAGAAATTTGGTTCCATCTTGTGCAAATGCCAAGGTATTCTTAAAACCATTCTGGTCCTTGCAGTGAACATTAGATAAAATAAAGTATTATATTACTGCATTTACCCACCTGCAGCCATGTTATAGTGCAGTCCAGAGAACTTGTAGCATGTCGAAGTCCACTCAGAAGGCTCAGTGTCTCTAACCAAAAGAGAAACTTTTCACATCCAATGATAGCATCTACCATTCTTGCAAGCACCGAGTCGAACTCAGTGCTTCCCACATGGTAGCCCCAGTATTGACACGAGTAAGATAGATTGCGGGTGATGTTTTTGTTGACTTTCTCCTGCAAATCGACAACCTCGGAATTGCTGAAGTAGGAACTCCCCAATCCGCAGATGTTGAATTTGAGCTCTTTGCGAAGAGTGTCCAATGATGCAAAGGCAAGGAGCCCGTGCATTCTAGATGAACCAACAAAGTACACCCCGCTCCGTTTCTGATCAGTGAGGAAGTCATAGAATGATGCGTGGAGAGGTCGGACAACGGAACACCGGTCTGCAATCCCACTTAACAGCGGTGCCATGAATCCCAGAATGACAATCATCTCGAACTGGTCTTCGTCTGAGGGGAAGTGCCTTCGCATCTCATTCAAGGTATCCAACCGGAGAGGTACAGACGTCGACATGATTTGTTGCATCACAGAGTAAAATCGTGCCAGTGTAGTTTCTTCCTGCGGCACTGTGTCCTGTAGGATAGTTTTGTACATGACGTCCAACAAGGTTCCCCCAGCTCCGGAATGGGGCAACATGATCTCCTTGTAGCGCTCCATGACCGTTCGACCTGGCCTATTGGGCATGATGAACCTGCAGGCCAGACGAGCCCACTCAAACAGACCGTCCGCTTTCTGAGCAATGCTCTGGACTTCCACAGCTCCGATCTCTGGATGTCGGCGAAGCTCGTAGGAAACATAACGTCGGATGTCACACTCGGCTACTTGTGCGGAGATGTTATCCAACGAGGTGGGTTTCACGTGCGCAGCATTACCCAAAAAACGTTCGATGTCGGGCAGTGGTCTGGACGTCAGAAGGATGCGAAAGTTTGAGGGAAGGTAGGCGGCTTCCGCCGATGTGAGTAGAGATAGGATGTCCTCCCTTGACGTGTCCGGCCCACTTTCGTCAAGGGCATCTATCACCACGACCACGTTCCCAATGACCATTCCGCCAATCTTAGACAACGGCTCCAAAATCAGTCGCTGCCACTGTTGCGTCACGTCCGGAGTAGTCTTGAGAGAGCGCTCGCTCATGACGATGTCCACCAGTGCGCGTCGAAATGCTGGTTCTCGGGCAGCCAGATCGCGAGCAATAGTTGTCAGAATCTTCTCCTCCCGCCGCTCAGCCTGCCGGTCGCGAGCAAAGCAAAAGCAAGACCCAAGTCCTCCCACGTCCTTGACCCATGATGCAATTGTATGTGCAATGGCTGATTTTCCCCTTCCAGCCTGCCCATGAAGCCACAAGATGCGAGGAGCGTTGATGCAAGGATCGTGAATCCAGTTCATGATCTCACGTAATATCTCCGTCCTCGTACCGTCGAGGCATTTCTTCTTCATGTTGAGGCCCGCGCCATCTGCGTAGGCCATGCCATCAAGATTCAAGTCTTCAGATATGCGATTCACGTCTTCAGTTATGCGGTATGTGTTAACTTGGATATCCCGAACGGTACGATCGCGGTACTGTTGCATCAAGCTGTCTAGGGTCTTCACGTGATCATCGACAATGACCTGCGTCTTGGAGAAAATATTCTTGCCCGTCCTTTTCCCTGCGAGTATATCGTGTCAGGATATGGATGCCAAGTTGAGGCCATATATAACCTACAGAAATTTTTCGTTGCAGAGTAGTTTTTGATGAAATGTGCTGAGCCGCTCATCGCTCGTGCGATCTTCACGAGGGTGTCTCTCATTTTGTCGATATTGTTTATGCTTTCATCCTCAGTAAGAAATTCGTATATGCTTTGCACCTTGTTGAGGAGATCGGACACTGCACGGTCTACATTCGCTTGATTGATAACCAGCTATAGACGACCCCATGAGATACGATAGAAAAATACCAGTAGTGAACATAAACCTGAGAAGCAGCGGTTAAGATTCCTAGCGCAGCCTGAGCATAAGGGTGGACCTGGTGCACGCTTGCGATCATTGTGTGGATGCAAAACATGAAATTACTTACGTTGGAAAGAGTGGAAACCACTTGATTGAAAACTTTGAAGGGTCTGAGATACGTATCACTCAGATCTTGAATCCCGGAGGATGCAGTATTGGCGTTATCGACGGTCTCTACGGCACCTTGTGCGAAACGCGGGATGGGATGAATCCCGTGGAATTCTTTTACTGCGGCACCGATATCCTTACCAGCCGATGCTGGCGTTGGTTCTGGTTCTGGTTTGGTGATTGACTTTTCAGCCTGTGCAACAGAATCATTTAATCATCGTGTAGCTGGACATCACAGCTGACGTACGTCCTTGGACGGAACTGTGTGGGGTTGCTCTTGTTGCTCTTGGGCCCCACCACTGGTACTTGTCGCGGTGGCCTGTTCAATGGATCACTCATTACCGTCACGTTGATTGGATGGGATAGACCACATACATCCTTGTCTGGAGTAGCCTGAGACCGCCCCTGTTGCCCCTGAGCTCCTCCACCGGTCGATGTATCAGCAATTTCTGTCCCAGTAGTGGTCGAAGGACCAGGGTGCGATCGATTGAAGAAGCGCTTCATTCTGGCGAGCATACTCCGAAAGGCTGTACTCGATGTTTGAGGCATAGCGGCGAAAAGCCCTGTGCGAGCCTCACGCGGTCCTGGCGACTGATATTTTGCAGGTCGATAAGTAGATCTTGGTAAAGGGACTGTTACGCACCGCAGCAAGGCCCGTCGTTGAATTCGATGCTTTCACAAGTCCAAAAAGACGACGTTTCTTTGACGGTATTACAGCCATTGAGATATGAGTATATCACGGGTTTGAACTTTGGATTGAGGTTGAGGGTGTAAACGAGGAAGTGGTGTTCGAAATTAGACGCCTTCACCACGTTGCAGTTAGCGCACGGACCAGCACTGTAGTAAGCATTTCCCCTGTGTTTTCTGCTGGCCTTCTTGTTCCTTGCCGTCGTCCACATGCACCGCTCTGAATGCCATTGTCCTCATTCCGCTCTTCCTTGTTGATGCAGTTCTTCGGCCCTCACCTGTCTTCCATCCTAACTAGCACCAAGCTCAACCCATCCACCCTGCAGCCCCTCACCCTCGCGAATACCATGATCAATCAGTAAAGGTAATGGACATCGGCACATCCTTTTGCACTGCAGCTGATCACGGTTCTGGGACAGGTCAAGATCAAGTAGTATGCTTAGTTGTGGACTGGGCAACGGATGTCCGGGAGCTAGGAGGAGTTGAATTATATTGTTGAGCTGAAGGTTTGGACAGCTACACATATGGCGGGCAGCGGCGAGCAGTTTGTCGCTTTTTGGTGGACATTTTTCCGGCTTACAGGCCTTCGACAGGGATGACCGCCGTGTCACTACCGTTCCCGTCTTCGTACACGTCGTCGTTGGACCTGGTGATACACAGACTGGCGTCTTGAACAGACACAAAGCTTTCCGGTCGTCGTGCATGCTGTGGGGGTCAATCCCAGTTCAACCTGCAGAGCTTTGTCATGCTATGTAAGTGTAGAAAGCATTGGTTTGATGTATCATTGAAATCCCTAACCTATGATCTATGGCGTGTAGCACAGATCGTTACAGGTTCTCGCACGTAAAGGCTAATTGCAACATGGATTGCTTGGCATGTGGAGCATACGAGAAGACAGGACAGTCAGGTTTTGTCCTATCCGGCCAACGTACGTTCATAGTTCGCCTATCCCACTCATTAATCCTGATTTGTGCCCACCGGCAGCCTACACTGTGGGTGGATGCAGGCTCCGAATTTGGGAGACCCCGTGCCGCCAATGATCTTCCTCGACGTAGTGATGATGGCTTGTTGAGAGTCGGACTCGTCGCATTGAACTCACGTTCATCAGCAAATTGACAAATTACTAACCGAGCCTTTTTTTTGCCTTGTTGCCTTTTATTTGCCTTCTTTTAAGTGGATCACCTTTCTGCCTTTGACTTATTGTACTCTGCTACTCTTGCTACTTTTTTTGCTTTAAGCTATGCACAGAAAACATGATAATGATTGTCCAGTAGAGTGATATGGTAGGATTAAATGAGTGTAGAGGTCCACAACATGACAGGATGATAAATGAGAAAACAGCTACTACCAACATGAATGGACATAACAAGTAACAACAAAAACATAATGAATGTCTTTGAGGAGGAAAAAGGAGCAAAAGAAGTGACAATACAAAAAGTAATACTGAGTGGGCAACTGAAGCCAGGTATCATGTTTGCCAGAAAAAGTCTGGTTAGGAAAAAAAGCACTGCAAGGCACAAAAAAGTCAAAAAAGGCTCAGTCAGTAAATTGTCAATTTGCTGATGGCCTTTGTATCCATGTGGCACAAGAAGTGTGCTGTCAATCCCAGCATTGAATATCATCCTGGAAATTCCTAGACCACATGGTTGAATAGTTCTTGCTAAGTCAATGCCAGTGAGTCTCAAATACCCCATGCATGGAAACTGTCCCAATGTCCAAGTTCTCTGCTTTCAACACCACTTATGTCATGGTAGCAACATCCTTTGACCTAACATTGCCATGATGTCTCCCTTCCTCATTTGAACCTCTTTTTCCTTTACAAACCTGACAAATCTCAATCATAACCCTGGCTCCTAGACTAGTAGTGATGGGGTTGACAGCCATAACCACAAATGCTTCAATTGGATTGTCCCTACCCAGCTACCTAGGTTTGAGCTCTTCTGTCACACACCAAAGGTGTTTGGTGATGTGAGCATGGTCCTAGATGATGAGTATGGTTACTGGAGAACAATGGAAGAATAGCCCTAATGCCAGAGAAGACTGCTGAATGCTTGCAGTCATCCCTTGTATGAGAACAAATCCTCTGGAGTAAAAGATGTGCTGAATGGAGATGGAATGACTTATGAAAGGTGCAGAATCCCACCCTGGTGCAACAGATGACTGGAGCTCTCCAGTACATCTGTCACACAGGAGCATCCCCTCACAGTTGAAGGAAAGGCCTGTTTGAGTGCTGATCAAATATTTTAAGCACACATTTATGGCATTCCAGTTTTTTGAATATCTCCACCATTTCCCATGATATTGACACCATTCCCATGCTCAAATATACCTCTTTCTCACACCATCCTTCCTACCAAATTCAGAAATGATCTTTGCACTCCATGATTTTCCACAGCATTTCTGCCAACAAACACCCATTTTGCCAATCACATTAATATGGCTGCCTCAACAATGATCTCATTGCTTATCACTTCTGCCAAGGAGAATTGCTATGTGTACCTAGCCAGTATTCCTACTAGCTTCTGTTCAGAAGCTTCCTGGCATGTTCCATCCTTGTCCACTCCCTCCCAGCCATTTTCCCTTGGGCAATGAGTTCTCCTGGTCAGCATGATCTCTAGGAAGACATTCTTTGGTTGTCTCCAGTCTGTGATTAGGCTGGAAAAGCCTTATGTGGTTGTTTCTGGCTCCCCAGTTGAAGAAGCATATGGATCCTTCCTTCCTTCCTCCTGTGACATCTTCCTGCCAATTTCATCTCTCATTCTTCCAAATTTGTGACAGCTACAGAACTCCCTACTGTATTCTACACTTCCAGATCACATCCAGGAAGAGTTTGAAAACCATCTGTCCCAGGTCTATTAGGAGAAGATGCCCTCCTCACCTCCTCACCTCCTACAGAAGCCTAGCTAATGGGAGGGGAGGGTGAAAAATGTGAACTCCTTTGCTCCTGACACTCAGAAGACCCCCAACAGTTGGTGGCAGTGATACAGATTTTGATCAATCCATGTTTGGATGTGCAGAGCCTCAATCATTCTAGACCATCACAGCCCCATTCCCTTCCTAGCATTGACCTGTGACTCCCCTTGACATGCTGTGTACCTCTAGCACATAACTGGTTTGCTTCTTTCACTATTTATAGTTTCTGACTCACCATGACTCAATTCTTTGACTCATGCTTTGCCAATATGACTCCTTTTGATTCTATGTATGCTTACTGATCCATTTGTCATCCTTATAAATATGATTAGCAATTGCTTACAGTCATTACCAAGCATTTACCAACCCATTACCAATAGCTTATGCAGCATAGCACCTTGTTTACCACTAGCTGCATGGCTAGGTAGTATATAGGTTCCCCTGTACCTAGACACAAAACAGAGACCCAGAGACCCTTAACTTGAGATTATCTTCATCTCTCACCCCTTCTGAAGCTCTCCTATCATATCTTATCATTTCTTGAAGCTTTCCAGTGGTTGAGGCTTATCTGAAGAGTCTATCCACTGCATCTTTCATTGTTATCTGTCTGAACCTTTCATATACATTGCAGCTATTTCATTTGTAGGCTCACCAGGAGTCTATCCCCATTGCTTCCCTGGTCCTGCTGTCAGTGTTTCAACAGGAATCATCTTCTGAGAGGAGTACACCACTTCCTCAACCTCTGTTGATCTAGATTCCACAAAGGCAAACCACCACTCTATCTTTTGTCTTTGTGTTGGGTTTTTGTTGGTTTTTGTCACTGATCCACACCTTGACTCACACTGCTCCCCACTGGCAAAGTGTGTCTTCAATGATACCCACTTGGAAGGGAAAAATGATTATAGGAATGGCAATTCTTACCTGCTTGGCCTCTGGCACTTAGATGCTTGCAACCACAACAACACATACTGGTGTGTCCACATGAGTATCAATCTATGCCCTATCATGAAAGGCACCCAATGACATAGGTTGATTAGTGAAAGAAGTGTGTCATGAGGACAGTGTAGGATATGCACCCTCTGAAGTCCTAGCAAGGTTCATGAATATTCCACACCAATTCTAGTTCTCAGAGCTGTCAGTGCCTTACTGTCATGCTCATGATCACCCTGATTTCCTCATCCATGAAAATGATTGAAGCATGCAAGCCCCATTTGTCCTCCATAGATGTGGGTGCAGAAACAACCTTGGTTGTAGTTCTGGTTTCCTTGGTGTGTGAGGGCATATATGGGGGAAAGCAGAAGTATGTGAAGTGATGGATACTGACTGCTATTTGTAGATGGACACCACATTTGCTATTACAACAATGGCCTTTTGTTGATGATAATCATGTCTGCCAATTTTGCAGTGATAGTTTAGTTGTACTACATTGAGAGGTAAGAGGTGCACCAGAGAATTAGGCTGTCACACTGCAGGAGTAGGTATGATTGAGTCAGCAGCAAAGGCACATCAGATGTATAAAAATGGAGGGAATGAATGAAAAAAAAACTCACCAAAATGGAGGAACAGAAGTGGTAGAAGAAATTGAATATCAGCATCAAGTGAAGACACAGGGTGCATTCAATGCAGGTAACAAGCTGATCAGACCACTACTCTGACAGATTTAGAGGGTGGTCCTGAATGTGTTCTGGTTAGTTATGAACCTTTCCATGGATACCTTCCACACAGTCCATTCTTAAATGGCACACCTGAGGCCAGGAGGGGAGTACTCTGTACTTCCTAGCAATGGTACCTACCTACACACTCATTGCCTTGCAACAAATTTGCAGCCAGTCACCAAGAGCAGGACAGGCAGCATATGACATATGGAATGCATTACAAAACCACATAATTCAGTCAATTATAGGCCTGAAACTGGGACACCTGACATGTACATTTTGGCCTAAAGGTGGGACTAGCCAATGTCAGCCAACTGACCATGAGATAGGTTCAGCCAGTTAGACCAGATGCATGGAATGGGGATAGGCCAACCTTGCTAGGGGATGACCCACCACCCTGAAAGTGGGGTAGGCCTACCCAGCTGGGGGATGACCCACCACCCTGAAAGTGGGGTAGGCCTACCCAGCTGGGGGATGACTCACCACCCTGAAAGTGGGATAGGCCTACCCAGCTGGGGGATGACTCACCACCCTGAAAGTGGGATAGGCCTACCCAGCTGGGGGATGGCCCACACACCTGAAAGTGGGGTCAGCTGACCTGGCTATGGGATGACCCATGCTCCTGGAAGTGGGGTTGGCCTACCCAGCTGGGGGATGACCCTGACCTAGCTGGGAGATGACCCACCCCCTGCAAGTGGGATAGGCCAACATGGCTGGGGGATGGCCTCTAAAGGGTAAATTGCAACCAAGAGGATGTTCCTTTCTTCCCATGTGGCAACTGAATGGCACCTTCAGGAATGGGGAAGGTATATTGTTGTGGTGGGATGGAGGTGTTTTTAGGCCCCTTCCCTTTCCCACAGTGAGTGTACTTGCACTCATAGGAGTTGGTTTTCCCTTCAGCACCACATACCCACTTCTGGATGCTTCCACACTGAGGACATTGGACTGGCTAGTTCCCCCATGGTCTGATAAACTTATCTGTCCAGACCAGCTTTTCCACCACCAGCTTTCCTACCTCCATGTTTTCACCTTGAGACCTCCACATCATGACAATGATGTTGGAATGTCTACCAAGCATTGCACAATCATTGAGAGTGAATTTTATAGTACTGGAGACATCAAACCCTTGAATGATAGTGCTGTCAACCAGACTGAGCAAATAGGGGATTGTTGTAGCCAGGTGGAGATGTTGTGCATCAAAAAGCACCATGGACTTTGGCTTGAACCTAAAAAATGTCAGGGCCATGAAAGCAGTAGGAGAGGAAGCACCTACAGTTGGGCAGTTTTCTTCAACCCATTGAAGCTATCCTCCACAGTTACCACAGAGCCACAGACATTGAAGAAAATGTGTGCAACCCTGATAATCTGGGTGAAGGGGGTGAAAAGGGCATGGAGAACCTGAAGATGATCAGTAAAGAGTTGGATGAAAGAATTGGGGACTCATCTCAGACACCTCATATGCTACAGTTACCCCATCAACAAAGCCAGCAAAAAGATCCCCTCTTTCCTCATCACTATGGGTGGTGAGGAACAGGATGACACTCTGGTATGAGGAGAGGGAGGTAGCCAGGTTAAATGCTGCTGATTCATAAACAGCCAAAGATTCTTGGGTGGTGAGGTTGAATGGCAATTGGGAGAACTGGTACCTTCCTTTTGCAAATATGGTTGGAGGAGGGAATGTATCATGTTGACTTGGGCATGGCCAACCTCTAAATTCTCCAGGTGGAGGTGGATGATTGCAGTGGAATGGGGAGCCACCTGTGCATTAATGGCATGTTGAAAACCACCTGTGATGACAGGAGGTTCAGGGAGGACAGGTTTGCCTTGGGAGTAGAAACCCTTGATGATATATCTTGAGAATAGAATGAAGAAGTGGATGACATTGGACTTACAAAGTAAGGCTGAGGTGCAGATTTTTCAGTTTCCTTCCAGTGGCAGGTGACACATTTGAAAGTGACATGATCTTCAGTGACATCCTTCAAAGACTTTTCTGGAACTATCAAACACTTGTGGCAAACCACTCTCTTGCAGTCCTGTTCATCACAAATCCATAAGTCCCCTCCATTCCTGCACATGACACAGAACTGGGGAAGATGTCAGTGGGTGCATGAGACAAGACAACAACATACAGAGTTTGCCATGGTCTTCCTCTTGAATGTTGGCTTCTTCAATGAAAGAGCTGTCTTGCTTTTTTTCTTCTGCAAGGATTGAAGTTTAACTCTGGGGGCTTTGTCTCCAGTGACCTTCCTGGCTGTTTGTTTTGTCCTGGCCATGGTGGGATGGGTGGCTGTCAGGGATAGACTTAAGTATACAGCCAAGGACAATGGTGGGGACAACCAAAAGAACAGTTGGGGATCACACATGATCAAAAGGTTGATGATGAGGCAAAGTCAAATAATAAAATTGCAAGAACATTGAAAAGGACATATAGTATTAATGTTACATTAAAGGTACCAGTAAGACTGAACATGGGTGGGATTGGGATAGGTGGGATGATAGGGCTTACCTGTATGGTGAAGCAGGGGGGAAGATAGATGGAGTAGTGGGTGGTGGGTGGTGAGGGCCAAGGCACAAACACAGGCAGACAGTGAGGACATTGTCAGTGGTGGGGACATGAGAAGATGGGCAGTGATGGTCTTACCTGTGTTGTGGGGGGGACCATGCACATGCAGGGTGTTTTGGTGACAGCACAAGGACTTTATCATTGGGCATGCACATAACAAATGGGGGGGTGGTGATAGGGCTTACCTGTAAGGTGGGGGTAAGCATGTACATGCAGGATGTTTGGTGAGGATGCTGTCAGTGGGAGGGCACATGGTAAGATGGGGGGTGTGATGTGCTTACCTGTGTTGTGGGGGGACCATGCACATGCAGGGTGTTTTGGTGACAGCACAAGGATGTTATCAGTGGGAGCACACATAACAAATGGGAGGATGGTGACAGGGCTTACCTGTAAGGTGGGGGTAAGCATGTACATGCAGGATGTTTGGTGAGGATGCTGTCAGTGGGAGGGCACATGGTAAGATGGGGGGTGTGACATGCTTACCTGTGTGGTGGGGGTGACCATGCACATGCAGGGTGTTTCAGTGACAGCACAAGGACTTTATCAATGGGGGTGCATGTAACAAATGGGGGTGTGGTGACAGGGCTTACCTGTATGCTGGGGGTGACAGTGTACATGCAAGATGTTTGGTGAGGACATTGTCAGTGGGAGGGTGGCACATAGGAAGATGGGGGTGTGATGTGCTTACCTGTGTGGTGGGGGTGACCATGCACACACAGGATGTTTGGTAATAGCATGAGGATATTGTCAGTGAGGGGCACATGAGATGATGATGGGTGATGGGGCTTACCTGTGTGGTAGTGGGGGTGACCATGTATACATGGGGTGTTTTTTGGTGACAGCACAAGGACATTGTCAGTCAGGGGCAACATGATAAGATGGGAGGATGTGGGGTGACAATCTTACCTGTGTGATGGTGGGGGTGACCATGCACACATGGGGTGTTTTGGTGACAGTACAAGGATGTTGTCAGTGGGGGGCACATGACAAGATGATGGGTGATGGGGCTTACCTGTGTGATGGTGGGGGTGACCATGCACATGCAGGGTGTTTGGTGATAGTGTGAGGGTGTCATTAGTGGGATGCACATGGTAAGATGGATGGGTGATGAGGATGACTTACCTTTATGCTGGTACCAGGGGTGATCATGCATGTGCTTATCAATTGATTGATAGCTAGAGGAGGATGTCAGGGGAGTGACATGATGGGTGGGCTAGTGAGCTTGCCTGTATGGTGGTAGGGATGACTGTGCATGCACTGATGCTGTGGGGTGAGAGTGAGTGGGAGAAGGGCAACAAAGAAAAAAAAACAAGGTACTACATCTATTACCATAACTTCAGAATTAGTTACATGGTATGTACATTGTTCAGAAGCAACCAATCTCCATATTTGACATCACCAATGTTCAGATAGGCTAAAATTATCAACACTCATGCAATTGCCAGAATTTTTTCAGGTCACATGCTCGTCAAACATGACCAAACATACCACAGGTATATAGTAAATCCACCACTGCATGTGTCTTTCTTCTGTTTCCTTCCTTCACTTTCCTTTTTCCATTGTTTCCACATCCAGCCCCCTTTTCCCCCTCTGCTGGGGAGCTTTGGTGATGCAGACTCAAATGTTCTGGGTACATTGAATGTATTCACTCCATGCCTCCTGCCATAGACACACCTGCTTACACTAACTTAAGTTTGTCATGCCACTTCTTCCCAAGTCTCACTCCACCATGGTGTCCATTGTCATGCTTGGCCCCAATGCTTTGGCATTTGTTGTCTTGCCCAGTTGTCACCAAGTTGTCTTCCCTCATGCATGCCAACTCAAGGTAGGCTTACCATGGCTATCTACAATTTGTATGCAACTAAATCATCATACTCTCAGTTGTTTAGGGATCTGTCTGTGTTATTCTTTGTTAGGGGATGATTCAGGGAAATGTGGCATGAGTAAGTGTTGGATGCCAAGCTCCCCACCACTAACTAACATCTTGCCTACTAGTATAAGTTGGTTGTGTGTTTGGTAGTATCACCTTGCCACATGTTAGTTACTTACTCAATGTCATGTTATCACAGCTGTTGCTTCATGTAGGAGAGATGTTGCCCTACTCACTGCTTGCAGGTACTGTCTTTGTCATGTGCAGGCTGCAGCTGTGCATGGCAGGGATGGTTGCACTCTCTCCATGATGTGCCTCTGGAGGCAAAGCCAACTCCAACAAAGGGGACAAGCAGAAATCTAGTAATGCCAACCCCCAGTCTGGTAGTAACCAACAAACTCCATCTACCTTGAACCCCAAGCCTCTGAATAATCAAAACTCCAGAGCACTGTCCATGCTATCCAACAAACTTGGCAAAGACAGCAAGTTGACACCTGCCAAACATAAGAGATGCTTCAAGCAGAATTTGTGCATGTTCTGTGGAAACCCCAGGTACAAGGCAAAAGAATGCCCCAGGTCTACATCCCATGCAGCTAAGGCTTGCACAGCTATGGCTACTGAGTCAGAAGCCAAATGACTGCCTCCACTGAGGCAAAAAAATAGTGTGCAACTCTCAGAACTCCACACAGCCTGGGAGTTGCATTGATACCAACTGTGCACCCTCAGAGGCACACCTCAATGCATCCACTCTTTCAAACCCTAATTCATTAAAGCCTTCAGTCACTCTTGATTAATATTCTATTCTGGACTTTCCAGCATTAATGGATTTGGGCTCAACCCACTGTTTTATAGATTCCACCTTCATCAATAATCACAATCTTTCAACTTATTCCATCCCACCTCTCATCCTCCATCTGTTTGACAGTGTGACAATGACATTGGTCAGTAAGGCCTCAGGTCTCTCAATCTGCTTTCCCTCCAGAGATGTCACTGACATGATCTTCTATGTAACTCCATTGGATGCTGAGTGTAAGGTTGTTCTTGGACATAACTGGCTCATCCATTACAATCCATCAATTGATTGGGTACTGAGCAGTATTAAATTCTGAAACCTTACATCTCACTTGCCAGTGCCAATGTTGCCCTCTGACTCAGAGTCAACTCCAAGAAACCCTGAAGATGCCCCTCTGGGCTCTCCAAACACCACCTTCCTTGAATCAGTTGACAACTCCTCTCCACCTGGCACTTGACCACCTAACATCTCCCTTGTCAATGCAGTGGCCTTTGTCTGTGCTTGCAAGCTAGATGGCTCACTCCAGTTCTCCCTCCAGGTCTGACCTCAGGACAGTACTAAACTCTGGGCTGCCATCATACAAGACACCCCAGACTTGTCATCAGTACCCCTGGACTATCATGACTTTGCTGATGTGTTCAGCAAGGCCAAGGCATCTACACTTGTGCCTCAGCAGGAGTTTGACCTCAAGATATCTAGATTTGGGGGAAGGAACTACTCCACTGCTGGGAACCCTCTACTCACTTTCACCCATTGAGCTTGCTGCTCTCTGGACCTTCATTGATGAGAACCTCACTACCAGCTTTATTCTAACCCACTTTTGTTAATCCCCTTCATGCCAGGTTAGGGTTTGAGATGACATTTTGAGCCACACCCTGAATATCACACAACTCTGCACCTTGCAAAGTTGTACAATTTGGGGAGTGAATGTGGAAATATTTCCTCTTCACTGCAGTCAGCACCATCTTATACACAATTCTAAACCCCAACAGCCTATACATAGGCTGTTTCAAATGGGAGCTCCAATATCACACAAATCTGCACCTTGCAAAGTTGTGCAAGTCACAGTGGGACTGTTGAATTAACTACATTGCATCCCAGAAGAACTGATCATCATGCATAATTCTGAACAGTGTACCACAAGCATCATATTCACTCACACAAACCCTACTCCTACAAGTTGTTTGAATATAAGGTCAGATTCATGCAAATCTGCACCTTGCAAGGTTGTGATGTTGGGGTGGATGGGACCTGTATGTAGAGGATATTCACCATTGAGGCCCTAGATTGAGTCAACATACTATACTATATTTAAATGCTTGCACACTGGAGGCATTATCCAATACTTGAGCCACAAACAGTAAAAGCACATGAAAGAAAGAGATACTTTGTTTAAGCAGATTAAATGTGTTTACCATGTTCTCTTTGTGTTTTGAAACATAGTACCTGATTTTTCAATGTTTTATTTACTAAACATTGGTTTTTGCCCCCAGTGTGCATATACTGTATAGTTTGTAGCTAAGAGATCACCAATGAAGCACACTCCTTTGGTATATTTTGACCACTGGGCCAAAAACAGTGGTTGATGCCTAGTCTTGGCTGCAATTTGGCTCCTAGGTCATGTGACTTCATTCACACAGTCTGGAGATATGGCCATTTTAAAACAGCATGTCCATGGAAAGGGTTTTTTCACTTTTGAATTGGTACCTAAGATCTTATTCAAAACATTCAATAATTGCTATTGTTTGGTGATACAAACAAAGATACATGTGTAAACAATATGTCTGAGTTTAAAAAATTCAAATACCTCTTTGTTCCCAACCACCATTATGGTCAGACCCCTCTCTCTTACTCAACAAAGCACCATTCTCTCTTTGCTTGACTCTGGCCATTCTGGTGAAGCCATTGCCAAGCAAATTGGTGTCAGCCCCTCTACTGTATCCAAACTTCATTCTAAGAGGTGTTCTAGCCTTCCTAATGCCCTTGGAGGCCATCCTTCTAAGCTTTCCCCTGCCAATATTCATCATGCTCAACATCTTATTACCTCTGGCAAGGCTGAAAATGCAGTTCAAGTCACCAAAGCCCTTGGAAATATCATCAACCAGCCTCTCTCTGCTAATACTATTCATCATCACTTGAAAATATCTGGTATGAAGTCTGTAGTCAAGACCAAACATCCTATTCTCTCAGCCAGACATTGCAAGGCTCACTTGGATTTTGCTTATACCCACAAGGACTGGACTATAGCAGACTGGAAGAGGGTTGTATGGTCTGATGAGACCAAGATTAGTTGCCTAGGGTCAGATGGACAAAAGTGGGCTTGGAAAAAGGCTGGGGAGGGACTTAATGATAGACTGGTACAAGGAACTCTCAAGTTTGGAGGGGGGTCCTTGATGATCTGGGGGTGTAAGACTTGGGATGGTGTTGGCTATGCTACAAAGATTGATGGTAGGATGGATGGGGACCTTTACCTTCAGATTTTGAAGGATGAGCTTCAACAAACATCAGAGCATTATGGTCTCAATCCATCTGATACAATCTTTCAGCAAGACAATGATCCCAAGCATACTTGCAAAAAGGTTAGAGGTTGGCTAGAAGAGCAGGAGTTTGGGACCATGGTATGGCCTGCACAATGTCCTGTCCTCAATCCCATTGAACATCTATGGGGTTGCCTGAAAAGAAGGCTTGCAGGGTATGAAACCCCCCCTAATGGGGTTCATGAGCTATGGGAGAGTTCAGGTGGAGTGGGAGGGGATTTCAGTGGAGGAGTGTCAGAAACTGATTGAAAGCATGCCTAGAAGGGTTGAGGCAGTGCTTAGAGCAAAAGGTGGATATACCAAGTACTGATAATATCCAAATACCCTTGTAAATTCAAAAGTGAAAAAACCCTTTCCATGGACATGCTGTTTTAAAATGGCCATATCTCTGGACTATGTGAATAAAATCACATGACCTAGGTGCCAAATTGTAGCCAAGACTATGTACTATTTATGACTCCACCAAAGTTTAGTGTGATTCTCCATGTGTCTGGCAATGCACTGCATGCACTGAAAATTTGGCTGACATGGAAAGGGTTTTTGGAGTCACTGTAAAATGGGGGTACTGGTTGTCAGTGAGATCAGTGTGAATAACAATTGCAAGTACATACAATGAGGGTACTGG
This sequence comes from Pisolithus marmoratus, assembly GCA_024613145.1. NCBI lineage: Eukaryota > Fungi > Basidiomycota > Agaricomycetes > Boletales > Pisolithaceae > Pisolithus > Pisolithus marmoratus. Next base: position 8,853 of record JANFAE010000705.1, on the reverse strand, counting down.
TTGTCAGTGAGACCAGGAGAATAGTGAGTGTAAGCTTGTACAATCATGGCAGTGGTTGTCAGTGAGATCAGTGTGAATGACTCAGTATATGCAACATTGATGCTGATTGTCAGAGGGACCAGTATAAGCAAGCTTGTCCTAAAATAGAATAATGATTGATATTATCAAATACCATCCTTCCTGAAGTATGGTATCATTGGTCTCATAATATATCAGGAAAAACTGACAGTGCCATTATTCACTCTTTATCACTATATATTGCTATATTCCACTATTTGTCACTAAAGATGCTATAGGGAGAACTATGGCATCTATGGCACCCCAACCATCCCCCTTAAATATAGTGATATATAAACACATATAGACACATATAGCAAAAAAGGATGATAAATAGCAAAATAAAGCCACAATGTTGTCAACCCAAGCTTGCCATACTTTGCCATTTTTGCTTTTTTTGCTTCTTTTAGTTCACACTTTTTATGAAGGAGACAACAAATTCATTTAGCACAATATCTACAATACATACACATAATTCTACATGGTAATAAATCAAAATATGAGATGGATGGTAAGAGGGGGGGGATGGGTGAGGGAAGGGGGAGGGGGGAGGGGAAATGGGCATCAGCATCTGGACTGGGAAGGGGAGGGGGGAATTACCTTGAAGGAGGGTTGGGGTGGTGGTGGTGGTTGGTGCTAGAGAAGCTAGATGGGAGGAGAGATGAGAGAGGGAGGGCCAGGGAGGGGGGGACTTACCCACCAGTCATTGCAGATGTTTCTGTTCTGGGTGGGCTGTTGGCTCTAGGTGGAGGAGTGTCAGTGGGAAAAGGATCACTCATCAGGGATCTTACCTTGTTGTTGGAACAGAGCCTTATCTGGCGGAGGGACAGCAGTGCAGAGAGGTGGGAGGTGGGGCAAAGGAAATGTGGTTGAGTGTGTGTGTGAGCATGGGTGAAAATTTCAACTTCTCACAGTCACATGACCAGTGGCCACTGCAACACTTCAACAAGTCTAAGTGCGAGTCTTAGCTTACCAATCATTTACCACACATTTCCTAGTCACTATATACTAATCTACACAACACTACACTTAATACACTACACTTTTTTGGTAATACAAGTGTAGACTACATAACACTACCTTAATTGGTATTAAAAAATGCGAACATTACACTACAATTTCCTAGTAAAAGCAATGAAATAAAAGAAATCTTATGTTCTGTAACCATTCATTGCACATGGGAAAACATTTAGAGCAACTGGCAACATATAGTTATAATGTTGCTATAGTTCACCACATATTCAATAATTGCACACTATTTCAGTATATGACAAATATTGTGCTGTCAGGACACTACACTACACTTATCTAATCAAACACAACCAAACAAATCAAAAAAGCACACTACACAACACTAATTGTATTTTGTTTATATCTCTACCATTTTTGCACAGATAGATGACATAAGCATACCTCCATGGTCCTCTTGTCAGGTACTACAACTTTCATTATGACATCTTTGAAAATTATTTTTTTGAGACATCAATTTATTTCTGCATTTTGCCATTTTCTTGCCCATTTTTGGGCATATCAATGATGTAAGCATATACCCATGATCCTGTGACCCCTCCCTACAACTTTCATTATGACATCATGATCTATAGTTAAAATAGTGCTATAGTTCACTATATATCAAATAGTGCTGCACTATTCCAGCCTATAACAAATATTGCACTGTCAGTTTTTCCTGATGTAGTATAAATTATCAGTGATAGTGACAAAGCTACTCAATTGCACACAATGCCAACACTCCCAGACAATAGATACATTGATCTACTGGACAATCATAATGATTTTAAAGATCAGTGTTGGTGAATTTGATAATGTATTATATGACTATATCAAATCATGAAAATTCCCCTGATGTGGGCACTGCATGGAGATGGCAAGGTTGGGTTTGGATTGGACAACCAAGATGGGTATGGCTTTGAAAGTATAGACTGGTATGGCTTTGACAACAGCAGCAGCATGTCATTCAGTAATTAAGTTCAGTACCTGACCCTTGTGGTTCAAGGAACTGAACTTACCTTTGGATTAGTGGACCATTTACATGCAGTATCAATGTTGTTGAATAATTAGACTAAGAAAGTGACCAATTAGAACTCATCCTGCTTGCAATATATCTTGTATATGCAAAACCAAACTGAATTTAAAGTAGGACATCACATGAGAAGTAAGTATGATGTGAATAGCCCATCCACAGCACAACAATAAAAAGATTGGTGTAAACATGGATCAAATCTGAGGGGACAAGAAATGCCAGCTATGACCAATTGACTATATGAATAATACTGACAGGTAAGAGGAGACATTGTGAGGCAGCTGCTGGTGGGGTTGATGAAGAACAGGAGCCAAAACATCACTACATACAGTGTGCTGCCCACATATCAGAATCTTTCAGATGTGAAGATTCTACTCAGTCATACAGTGACTCCAAAAACCCTTTCCATGTTTGCCCTATTTTCAGTGCATGCAGTGTACTGCCAGACACATGGAGAATCACACTAAGCTTTGGTGGAGTCATAAATAGTACCTAGTCCTGGCTGCAATTTGGCTCCTAGGTCATGTGATTTCATTCACATGGTCTGGAGATATGGCCATTTTAAAACAGCATGTCCATGGAAAGGGTTTTTTCACTTTTGAACTGGTAACTAAGATCTTATTCAAAACATCCAATAATTGCTATTGTTTGGTGATACAAACAAAGATACATGTGTAAACAATATGTCTGAGTTTAAAAAAATTCAAATACCTCTTTGTTCCCAACCACCATTATGGTCAGACCCCTTTCTCTTACTCAGCAAAGCACCATTCTCTCTTTGCTTGACTCTGGCCATTCTGGTGAAGCTATTGCCAAGAAAATTGGTGTCAGCCCCTCTACTATATCCAAACTTCATTCTAAGAGGTGGTCTAGCCTTCCTAAGGCCCTTGGAGGCCATCCTTCTAAGCTTTCCCCTGCCAATATTCACCATGCTCAACATCTTATTACCTCTGGCAAGGCTGAAAATGCAGTCCAAGCCACCAAAGCCCTTGGAAACATCATCAACCAGCCTCTCTCTGCTAATACTGTTTGTCATCACTTGAAAAAATCTGGTATGAAGTCTGTAGTCAAGACCAAACACCCTATTCTCTCAGCCAGACATCGCAAGGCTTGCTTGGATTTTGCTTATACCCACAAGGACTGGACTATAGAGGACTGGAAGAGGGTTGTATGGTCTGATGAGACCAAAATTAATTGCCTAGGGTCAGATGGATGCAAGTGGGCTTGGAAAAAGGTTGGGGAGGGACTTAATGATAGGCTGGTACAAGGAACTCTCAAGTTTGGAGGGGGTTCCTTGATGACGTGGGGGTGTATGACTTGGGATGGTGTTGGCTATGCTACAAAGATTGATGGTAGGATGGATGGGGACCTTTACCTTCAGATTTTGAAGGATGAGCTTCAACAAACATTGGAGCATTATGGTCTCAATCCATCTGATACAATCTTTCAGCAAGACAATGATCCCAAGCATACTTGCAAAAAGGTTAGAGATTGGCTAGAAGAGCAGGAGTTTGGGACCATGGTATGGCCTGCACAGTGTCCTGACCTCAATCCCATTGAACATCTCTGGGGTTGCCTGAAAAGAAGGCTTGCAGGGTATGAAACCCCCCCTAATGGGATTCATGAGCTATGGGAGAGAGTTCAGGTGGAGTGGGAGGGGATTTCAGTGGAGGAGTGTCAGAAACTGATTGAAAGCATGCCTAGGAGGGTTGAGGCAGTGCTTAGAGCAAAAGGTGGATATACTAAGTACTGATAATATCTAAATACCCTTGTAAATTCAAAAGTGAAAAAACCCTTTCCATGGACATGCTGTTTTAAAATGGCCATATCTCCAGACCATGTGAATGAAATCACATGACCTAGGAGCCAAATTGCAGCCAGGACTAGGTACTATTTATGACTCCACCAAAGCTTAGTGTGATTCTCCATGTGTCTGGCAGTACACTGCATGCACTGAAAATAGGGCAAACATGGAAAGGGTTTTTGGAGTCACTGTATAAGTATGTTGAACGTACCTTATAACCTTGAGATTACTAGGGATGGAGACTAAAAATGGCAGCAGCAGCAGCAGTGAGCAAAGAATGGTGGAGTCCCAGGGAGCCACAGTTGGAGGGTGTAATAAACATTGTGAGGTGATTGCTGATGTGGTTGATGGAGAATGGGGGCTAGCAGAGCATCAGAAATGTTGAGAATGTTGAGATACTGATTAGAAGAATATGCACATCATCCCAGGTTGGCACTGGCAATGGAAGCCATTGGAGATATGATGGGGTAGACTGGAGACATCAAGAGGCTTTTTTCTGGTGGGATTGATAGAAGATGGATGCTGAGAACATCAAGAAGAAATGTTGAGATTATTTAGTGATTAGAAGAATATGCATGCAGATCTAGGAAGGCAGTGGCAATGAATGTTGCCAGGAATGTGATAGGGTATACTGGAGATGTTGTGAGGCATTTGCTGATGGGACTGATAGAGGATGGACATTGAGAACATCAAGGATGATGTCAAGCAGGGAAATGAGCCAGGACAGGAAGTGTGGGAAGTAACTACCTGCATGGAGTCATGCATTGAGTCCCACAAATGGAAGGTTGCATGGCAGCACTGGGAGGTGGTGCAGTGCTGCCCCAAGCATTGCCAAGTGGGCCATGTACACCCCCTGAAACTATGAGTAAGAAGGGATGAAAAACATACAAGGAAAGACATGAATTGGGGCAATATTTAATGCTGGTGGCAGGATATGCAGATTGTGGAGCCTTAGTTAACTTTATGAGACATGTAACCATTCAGTTTAGTAATACTTACATACCAGGAATGACAGGTTTCATATAGGTGTGACAACCCAGGCTCCTACACAGCCCTTCTACTGGGAGTTTGAGGGCATACTCCAAGTGTCAGTGTGTTCCAAGGTAATGTCCAAATTTCAAACCCAGCATAACTTTATTTCCCTCAAACTCCCAGTAGGGGCTGCCCAAAAACATTTGTAAACAGTGTCAGCCACAGTGGCACAACCTGTGGACTTGGAAAAAAAATACAGAACACTGAAACTAGGGTTACATTTACTGTATTAAATTTGGGTAACAATGCACATCACACCCTAACCAATCATGGCACTGTCCCTAATGAAAGCAATCTGTAGGTAACCTTAGTAGTGCCCAGGCTTCTGAGTGTATTGGTCTCCCTGGAGGTAGCTACAAGATATCAGTATAGTAAGCAACTATGATTGAGTGTGTGCTCTGTAGTATCCAAGCTACTGAGTATCACTACTTGTGCACTCTAAGTGCTTATGTAAGCAACCTAAATTCGCACCTAAATCATCTATAGCACAGGGGATTTACTTGCCAATACACTTCCACTGTGTGATCATGTAGAGGTACAGAAAGTAAGACTCAAGATAACTTGTATTAAAACAAGTGTAGCCTTTCTACAATGTAGCTTTGAATCCATGGGATAATGTGTTATACAGTGTTTCCTGTTTTGGCAACTCTATGATGCAGGATCTGTCTTACAGCAGCAGGCATGATCATGCATGGCAGCAGAAGCCTCATAGCTCATTGGATCCAGTATTAGTACTTCATGGAGGAAATAAACCCCAGTGTGAGAGTGAAACCTTCATTCCTGGCAGGAGTCTGACCAGGCTCTTACTGAATCCCACCTTGAGTATACCAACCTTGTGGAAGGTTGCAGCTCCCTAGAATCATGCCTGAGGGATGCCCTATCACATGGCCAACTCCTTCTGTATATAAGCTTAGTTAGTAGCTAGCCTAAACAATGTTGGAGAGGCAGCAGTGGGGGTAGCAGTTAATCCCCCCTGCTGAGAGCTTTCACAGATTGGAAACTGCAGGCCTAAGGCTGTCCCTGGACCCACCTTACACTAATGTATACTGTACATGGTCCTAATGCCCAGAGAAGGATGACTGACAGGCATGATATGTAGGTTCAGCACCCCCCAGGGGCCCAGAGAGAGGGTAGTTGGCCACCATGGTCCATGTGCCTGCTCAGTTGGGTTTTCCTGGCACTTCTGACCCTCCCATAGTGTAACCTCACTGTATCCATAAATCCCCCCATGTTATACATGATTTAAGTGTGAATTTAGGTTGCTTACATAAGCACTTAGAGTGCACAAATCCCTGACTCCCACAAAGAGGGGGAGAGTTGTGTCTGCCAGAAATTAGGCATGCCCTGCAAACAGACATGCAGGCATATCCCATGGTCATGTGATGTCCCATTTTCTCAGTCAGGTTACCTTTTGTATGGCTTGGTAGGCATCATTGATGTGTAGAATTCCTGTTGTCCTGCATTTGCAAAGCTCTGACAGGGTCACCATTCATTGTGGGTCATGAGTTGTTCACCATATCTTTGTTTTACACTGTTCACCTCACCAATAGATTGGACAGAGGTATTTTGCCTCTAAATATTTCCCCTCACTGCTGTGCTGGGTCTGGTGTGTGCCAGTCTCCATGACTTCACATGTGGCATAAGTGATTTCATGACCTTACTTGTACCTGTTGGTGACTTTTCCTAGACCATTCATTATGAAATCCCCATTCCATGTGGCATGTGTTTTGCAGGAACATATGTGTCCACCATCTGAAACTCCTCATACCATTGATAACTATCCTGATTATTATGATCCCTTATATTTCCCTCATTTACACCCAATGTTATTTGACAATTCACAAAACTTCTGTAACTGGTTGGCTTCTGCCTTGAATAGTCATCATCTAACATGTTGTCATTGCCCTGCTTACAGCAATGTGTGCATCTTCTATGATGGAATGGTCATCACCATTGCATGTAATACGTGTTCCATTACCATGTCTTTACTAAGTTTTGAGAATGCTGCATATCACATCCCAGTTGGATCTTCAAGCTGAAACTGTCTGCCCCCCCACAGAGCAAAGATGCCACAGGTTCACACATCTATCAATTGGACATGAAGAAGTTAAAGTTGTTGTCATATGCAGATTATGTCCAAGCTGATATGGTGAAGTGCAAAGGGAAATGCAAGGCTGTTGACAAAGAGCATTATATAGAGTCCCCATCTCCATCAAAGAAAGTATCCACTTATCCATGATCTGGTATACTATCCTCCAATGACTTATCTGAAGTAGACATGGTGGATATCTAAACTGATCTGACATGTACTGTTGTTATATGTGATGTTGAAATTTCAGGCAGTTTGAGATGTTTACATTGGAGTCAGGGACTGATGCTGTTGGTGCTGCTATGGATAGTGATACTCAGTAGCTTGGATCCTACAGAGCATGCACTCAATCATAGTTGCTTACTATACTGATATCTTGTAGTTACCTCCAGGGAGACCAATACACTCAGAAGCCTGGGCACTACTAAGGTTACCTACAGATTGCTTTCATTAGGGACAGTACCATGATTGGTTAGGGTGTGATGTGCATTGTTACCCAAATTTAATACAGTAAATGTAATCATAATTTCAGTGTTCTGTATTTTTCTTCCAAGTCTGCAAGTTGCACCACTGTGACTGACACTGTTTACAAACGTTTTCATGCAGCCCCTACTGGGACCCTCAAACTCCCAGAAGAAGGGCTGTGTAGGAGCCTAGTGACAACCATACTTTTAACACTGATACTTTCCATTTTGGACAACATTCACATGTGAGCAACATGACTGCCAACCTATCAAATTGTCACCAATATCCTTTCCACTGACAATACTTCAAATGGTATCCATGTGCAAATGTCAGATTAAACTTAGGATTTCTTATTCGCATTTCCCACTGCATTTACTCCCCATGTGAATTCTGCTAACTGCACTGTGAAAAGTCTCTGTGCAGAGCTGCCACCACAGTAAACACTAGTCCAGTGCAATTTTTCCCTTTTGTCATGCCATGCCATGCAGGAGAAGGAAAGTGGGCACTGCTCTCTGAACATTGAGAAAGCTGAACTTCAGAAATATCTGGGTGCATTGGAATCCAGTTGATGATGTGTCTTGGGGGCACAGGTGCTGAGGGTCAGGGCAGAAGAGTTGCAGCATAACACATGCCTCAGTAATAACTCGATTTGGCAACTCACACATGGGAAATTTCAATATTTTGACATGGGCAGAAGATAATTCCAAAGCCAAATGTAGAATATTATATTCTGATATAGTATTATCTAGTTTGCATAATTTTATATTTGGAGGTGCCTCAGAATATTTGCAAAAATATATACTTGTGTGAACAATTAAAAATTCCTCAAAATGGAAAAGCAAATTATATATTTGATGAACAGCAAAATGGTTGCTAGTATAGTATATTCTGCAGAGGATTTGAAGACTGACCAAAAAAAATATTTTGATGACTGGGACAGAAAATTATATTTGATTGATTATTTCGATGCACATCAGAATATAATATTGCACTGAGATCAAAATCAATGGAGCAAATAATATATTCTAACCATGGTGAAGGTTATCACCCCCTTTATCACCCCCTGAGTGCCTGCTCAGTGCCCACTCATAGACTGCTCAGTACCCATAACTAGAACAGCACACCCATTTATTTGCAAAACATAATCAGGGGATGGGCAATAGTATCATCTCATAACCATCACAGTCAGTTTCAGGTGCAAAAGAAAATGACTGAAAGAGATCTTCTAACTGCTGATTGGATTTTGAACAATCAGTAGATAGGTACAGATGGTGGATCTGTTGGAAGGCCATCAGCCAGGGAGTGCAGTATGGCTACCAGGAGTAATGTCATTCAATGATATGACATACAGAAAATGGAACATAC
>JANFAE010000704.1:0-39466 GCA_024613145.1 Pisolithus marmoratus | reverse complement strand
AGAACCAGACTCAAGATCCGAATGCAAATTTTTACTCCATACTGTCCCACCTGCCAACCCCAGAATTAGGTACATATATTTCTTCCATTAAATTCCCAATCAATGGGCTTTCAGCTTATCATGGCCAAGATAAGCAGGACTCTCGGCCCCTAGTTGCAACTCATCCCACAGACTCTCAGATAGGTAAGAGTTGGGTTGTATCATGAACAGTGTTTCATGACTCTTCTTAGATCCTGCCTTACTTGCCATTTCAGAGCAACATTATGGTGAGGACTTGGACATTGTGCATGCCTATCATCAATGCAATGGTTTCCTGCATGTCCCAGCACCAGAACAACTGCCATGCAATTCATGATCAGCAACAGCCATCTTCTGGGATCACCATCTCGATGCCCACTCAAAACATTGCCTGTGGTGTAGCTCAGTCTTCTTAACTTTCCCCCAGGTCTCCTGGCCCCCCAATGATGGTAGTGCTCACAGCTGATGGCAGGTTGACAGGTCACCTGATGAAACTTTGCTCCTATCTGAACAAATTTTGGGAAGTCATCGAGCATGCGAAGTTGATTGCACAATGTGATTCCACAACAAAGAATCCATTCCCACCTTGTTCCACATTCCTTGACATATTGAGTGGAGAAATCTTCAATGAAGCTCTTGTCAAGTGCACAAATACCCCTCCAGGTAAGCCCCTTAGAAATCACTCTGAGCTAACACCTACTTGCCAAACCTTGCAGGATACTGGCCCAATTACTGCAGTCAACTTGGCATCTTAGTGAGTATTGTTGACATCATTTCATGATTTTGGTGACCTGTGGGCTTCAGCTGTGGGAGTTGCTGATGATGTGGCAATCGATGATCAAAGTGAAAGCTCATGAAGTCCTGCCACAATTCTACGATGTCAGAGCCCATTGCACTGAGGCAGAGAATCAGTTGCAATCTCAAGCTTTGATCAAAGGAGCTATGTTCTTGAGGGATGGCATTGACAGTGAGGTTTGCCAGATGTTCGATGTATTTGCTTACTCATCACTGCTTTCCAGGGTTCTACAAACAACATGGCACATCCAGCATTAGCAGCTCTGGTCATGGATTTCTTTTATTCCCCATTGTCGATTGGTTCAGTTTTCCCTGAGGTTTTTTCTTGTGAAGTCCCTAGAGTTGCCATGTGCTTGGTGGCAACTGCAGTATGACTTCCTATTTTTATTTCTTTTGTATCTATTCATGTCTTTTACAGCTCTGAGCTGCCCTTGATGAGTACAGTCAAACTGGGATTCAGCAAGACCACCCATTCAAATATGGCACTTACTCAAAGATCTTTGCTGGTTTCCTGGACATGCAACATCAAATTGACCAGCACCTGAGGCATTCTGTGAAGACATGGGAACTGCGAGTTGCTTGGGCATCTGCAGGCAGGTGCAAGACTGGCTTGTCATGATTCTTTGCTGGCAAACACTGATCCTGAGGACAGAGCAAAAACCCATTCAAAGCCTGTGATTGCATTCAGTGATGAGTTCCATGTAGTCTTAGATTGATATCCCCTCTCATCTGTCATGTACTGCCAGTTGCCATGTATGATCTCTATCCTGATTACTGGGCAATGAGTCCATAGTCAATATAGATCTATGTTTGTTGCTTATGAGTGTGTGTACAAGGGTGTACAAGGCTGTCAGGATATCTGTAAGGTCTGTCTAGGGAAGGAATGTCAAGTCCAGTCAAGACCAGCTCAGGGTGTACAGTACTGTGTATACCTGTGGGTCTCTTCATTAGTAGGTACCTTCCTCTGGGGTCTGTGATACTGCACAAATCTACACAGCTCTGCACAGCCTAGGGCTGGTTTGCTGATGTGGCAAAAACTTGCACTTGTAGTACATATGTGTAATAGTACAATGTGTCCATCTCAAATCAATCAACTGCCTTGAAACACTTGTGCCACTTGTCTCCATGAACCATGTGGCTCATGTCCAGCTCTGTACAATAATGCCTTGGAATCACAACTACAGTGTGAGTTGGGTAAAATGGCCTTCTGAATGTTGGAGGTAACCAAAGTAGTAGTCTTCCCTCTGGACCTCTAAACCAGCCATCAGGATGCAGCTTAACTGGTGCATACCAATCATCAACATCTTTTGGCTTGAACCCATCAAGGAGGTGTTCACTGTCACAGAGTGCATGTGAAGGAACTGATGAAAAACAAATGGTAGATATTGTAAGGGCTGGAAATCACTTCAGTAATGTCACAATAAATATTGGCTGAAAGTGCTCACTGCCTGTCATTGCATCAGATGGAGCAAATGCACTGGTTGAGTCACATGGAGACAATTGCAGCTGGTTGTTGCCAGAAATCATAGCCTCATATGTTTGAGTATCCCATATCCTTATGGTCCCATCAGAGGAGCCTGAGGCAATCCTCTTGCCATCAACAGCCAATGCAACTGTACACACTGGACCAGTATGGCCCTGAGTAAGGCAGTAAAGTCCCACAGCTCTCTCAGCATCCCAGACCCTCACAGTGATGTCCTCTGACCCTGAGACAATCTTCTTTCCATCAGGAGAGAATGTAACTGACCTGACTTGATCAGTATGCCCCAAAAGAGGTCCACCAATCTGCAAACCCTCCTCAGCATCCCAGATCCTCACAGACATGTCATCTGACCCTGTGGCAAGCTTCCTTCCATCAGGGGAGAATGCAACTGAGTTGACCCCATCAGTATGCCCTTGAAAAGGGTTGCCAATCTGCACACCCTTCTCAGCATTCCAGACCCTTGCAGTCTTGTCATCTGACCCTGAGGCAATCCTCTTACCATCAGGGGAGAATGCAACTGACCAGACCCAATCAGTATGCCCCTGCAGAGAGTTGCCAATCTGTACACCCTTCTCAGCATCCCAAACCCTCACAGTGTTGTCATCTGACCCTGAGACAATCCTCCTTCCATCAGGGGAGAATGTAACTGAGTTGACCTCATCAGTATGCCCTTGAAAAGGGTTGCCAATCTGCACACTCTTCTCAGCATCCCAGACTCTCACACTAGTGTCCCTTGACCCTGAGACAATTCTCTTACCATCAGGGGAGAATCCAACTGACAAGACCCAATTAGTGTGCCCCTGCAGAGTACTGCCAACCTGTACACCACTCTCAACATCCCAGACCCTCACAGTGTTGTCCTCTGACCCTGAGACAATCCTCCTCCCATCAGGAGAAAATGCAAGGAAGCAGACTATACCAGCATGGCCCTGAGCAAAGCTGCCATCAGTCTGCATACACCCCTCAGTATCCCAGGCCCTTACAGTGCGGTCTCTTGATCCTGAGACAATCCTCTTGCCATCAGGGGAGAATCCAACTGACCAGACTGCATGAGCATGCCCCCGCAGAGGGCTGCCAATCTGCACACCCCTCTCAACATCCCAGACCCTCATAGTGAGGTCTGCTGACCCTGAGACAATCCTCTTGCCATCAAGGGAGAATCCAACTGAGAAGACCCAAGCAGTATGCCCCTGCAGAGGACTGCCAATTTGCACACCCTTCTCAGCATTCCAGATCCTCACAGTCTTGTCATCTGACCCTGAGGCAATCCTCTTGCTATCAGGGGAGAATGCAACTGACCTGACCCAATCAGTGTGCCCCTGAAGAGGGTTGCCCATCTGTACACCCTTCTCAGCATCCCAGACCCTCACAGTTTTGTCATCTGACCCTGAGACAATCCTCCTTGCATCAGAGGAGAATGCAACTGAGTTGACCCCATCAGTATGCCCATGGAAAGGGTTGCCAATCTGCACACCCTTCTCAGCATCCCAGACCCTCACAGTCTTGTCATCTGACCCTGAGGCAATTGTCTTACCATCAGGGGAGAATGTAACTGAGTTGACCTCATCAGTATGCCCTTGAAAAGGGCTGCCAATCTGCACACTCTTCTCTGCATCCCAGACTCTCACACTAGTGTCCAATGACCCTGAGACAATCCTCTTGCCATCAGGGGAGAATCCAACTGACCAAACTATGCCAGTATGCCCCCAAAGAGGGCTGCCAATCTGGATCCCCCTCTCAGAATCCCAGACCCTCACAGTGTTGTCAGCTGATGCTGACACAATCCTCTTGCCATCAGGGGAGAATGCCACTGCATACACTGTACCAACATGACCCAGCAAGACTAGCTGGGCAGCTCCCCACTCTTTGAGCCCTCCTATGGGAACTCTAACAAGGTGAGAGAATTGTGGCATGAGCTCTTTTGTTAGTCTTGTGTTTGAGGGAGCCAGTGGCAGTGCAGATAGATAAAGATGTGGGGCACTGTGTGAGATTGCACTGCCAAAAGTCTGAATGAACTTGATCCCATCTTGTATCATTCTTGATGCATCCTCAAACTCCACATGGCCCTTTTGACATGGTCACATGGTGTGAAGGGATGTTAAATCAAGTACAGAGTGCTCACCAGTAGCCATGTTTCAGTGCAAACAAGAGCATCTATAGCTTTTCCAGTTGCACCAATGATGCTCAAAGTCTCCAACCAGAACAGAATTTTTTCATTCCCCACAATCCTTCTCACTAACTCTGCAAGAACTGTGTCAAAGGTAGTCCCTTGTAGATGCTGGGCCCAGAATTGGGAAGAATAGTATAGATGGGGTGTAATGTATGTGTTAATTCTGTCTTGTAAATCAGAGACTTCAGAATTGCTCCAGTAGGAGCTTTCCAATCTGCAAATATTGAACTGCAGTTCCCTACAGAGAATCTGCAACGAGGCATAGGCTAGGTCATATGGCCCAGAAGTGTTGATGAAGTAGTCCCCACTCCGTGATTCATCTGTCAGGAAGTCATAGAAAGAGACATGGAGAGGGCGAACAGGAGAGAAATCATTGATGCCAGCCAACACCGGTGCCATGAACTCCAGGATGACAAAAACATTATAGTGGTCCTCCCCATTGGGAAAGTGATTTCGCATGACTTGCAATGTCATCATAGGTAGGGGGGTCAACGTCATCAATATCTGTCGCATCACTGAACGGAACCGTGCAAGGGCCGTCCGCGGTATAACATTCTTCAGGATCGCGTCGTAAGTTTTGTCCAACAGCGACGCTCCCTGTCCAGACCGAAGAACGATCACATCGTCGAACCGTTCCCTAGGAGTTGTCCAGCCCTTTTCCGCTTGATAAACTCACAAGCCAACCGAGCCCATTCAAACAGGCCATCTGACTTCCGAGTAATCAGATCTATCTCCTTGGGTCCAATAATACCCTTAAGGTGGTCGTCGCGGAGTTCACTAGATACGAATAGATGGATGTCATGCTCAGCAGATGCCAGGGGTACCTCATCAAGAGAGGTTACTGTCACATGTTGACAGTTGTGAAGGGCGTCCGCAATATCTGGTAACAGTCTGGATGTCAAAAGAATGCGGAAATTAGCGGGTAACTGGCCAGCTTCTGGTGACGTGAGAAGGGACAAGATACGATTCCTTGATGTTTCTGGCCCGCTTTCGTCCAATGCATCAATCACTACGACCACATTCCCGACGATTACTCCGTTAACCTTGGATAATGGTTCCAGGATGAGTCGCTCCCACTGCTGTTTCACATCCCCCGTAGTTTTCAGAGAGTAGTCCTTCGAAACGACACCAGCCAGTGCTCGCCGAAACGCTGAGTCACGATCTGCCAGATCACGAGCGATGGTTGTCAGAATTTTCTCTTCCCGTCGTTCGGACAGCCGGTCACGTGCGAAGCAAAAGCAGGACCCAAGTCCACCGACATTCTTGATCCATGCGGCAGTTGTATGCGCAATGGCCGACTTTCCTCTACCAGCCTGCCCCTGAAGCCACATGATACGAGGAGCGTCGACGTGAGGATCAGTGATCCAATCCATGATGCGTCGTAAAACCTCTATCCTCGTTCCATCGAGACATATCTTAGCCGTGTCAAGGCCTGCGCCACCAGCGTAAGCCATGCCTTCGAGGTTCAGGTCTCCCAATATGCGGTGCACGTTGATCTGAATATCCCGCACCGTGCGATCGCGGTACTGCTGCATTAGATCTTTTAGGGTCATAGCGTAGTCGTTGACGATAGCCTGCGTTTTGGAGCTGATGTTCTTTCCCGCTCTTTTCCCTAAGAATAAATTGCGTCAACACATACAACCAAGAGGGTTATGATAAGACTAACAGAGCTTCTTTGTTTTGGAATAGTCTTTGATAAACTGTACAGAGTCGCTTATCACCCGTGCAATCTTCGCAAGGGTATCTTTCATATTATCTACTTTGTTGATGGTATCTTCTTCGGTAAGGAATTCATAGACACTTCGGATCGTTTGCAAGAGGCTGGACACCGCCATGTCTAGGTTCACTTGATTCAATAGCAACTACGAATCACTTCGTGAGATGACGAATGTATTGGAGACTGGGTGACGTACCTGAGAAGCAGCCGTCAAAATCCCAAGTGCCATCTGGGCATAGGGATGAACCTAAAAACATGCATTTCCAATAAACTGAATGAGCAGAAAGAATGGGAAGAATTACGTTGGCGAGGCTTAGGGCGATTTGGTTGAAAAGTCTTAAAGGAGCAGCATAGGTATCGGTCAAAGTCTGGATTTCGTTGAATGCAGCGTCGGCACCGTCGATGATATCGACAGCGCCTGCGCTAAGGCCAGACATGGAAGTCGGGTTCTCGAAGGCTCGTTCTGCGCCATCGACGACGCCCGGTACCGGGTTTTGTTCTGCCTCGATGGGTGCGATTTGATTCTGTCCATTGCGCCTGGTTAGCGCACTCTCGGTCAGAAGCAGTAGGTCATATACATCCTGGGAGGGAACTGCCTGGGGTTGTCCCTTCTGGTCCTGTGTTCCACCATCCGCACTTGTGCCAACTTGCTCTGAAGTGACGGAACATGGCTGATTGCGGTTCGACTTTTGGAGGAAGCGCCTCATCCTGGCAAGTCTCCCCCAAAAAGGATTGGTCGATATTTCAGTTTGGAAGCAGATATCCGCAGCAGAGTCCTGCAACGGTCCCTGGAACGGGTTTTTTACTGTCGATAAGCACAATCGATCAGAAGGAAGTAGGAACATAACTGGCGTACCGGCGAAAGATTAGACGTGGAACGGGATTTCCCAAATTTGAAGAGATGGCGTTTCTTTGGAGGCTGGCGGGCCATTGAGAAATGAGGATTTAGTGCACGATGTGTAGATTCAATTCGTCGATGTTCGGTTTGACAAGGAAGAAGGGCGTTGCAACTCACAAGCAGCTGGGCGCCTAGGGACATGGCACAGCGCCTAGGGACATGTTGTGCCATGTTGACAGTAGTCCGACATGTCTCTCGTTTTTCAGACATCCCCTTAACCAGGCTGGCCAAGGTATTGTGTACAATATTCACCCTACACCTCTTGCAGAAGTTGGGTGTCAACAGTTGGGTTTATCATTCCGTCGGCTAATTCGAACAGCATTTCCTCCCATCGTTCCGTCGCTTCTATGTTAGTCATCTGCGAGGGCATAAGATTCTACCAGCATCTTGTCGAGAGCTGCCAGCTTCCCGGGATCGTGAACATCTTCGTTCGGAAGAGTGGAACGGTGTGGAAGAATTCATCGCGGAGCTCGTGTGCTTCCAAGGTGCATCTGTTGCATCATTTGACTGATCATGCAGTGCCAGCAATTTAACATTGGCCGGCAAGGAAGAAGGATGTACGTAGTTAAATTGAAGGACAGAAAAATATGAGGAGGGAGCCAACCGCCACTTCTTCAGGAACAGTAATTGGTTGGTGACGACGTTATGCGTGTCGATCTCGCATGCTATGGGCTCCTACACTAGACGTTTCGTCTCGCATAGAGACAAAAATTCTGAAACGGCACCGCAGACAAAGGTCGCGTTATCCTAATTTCAAAGTCGGAAACTTCAGTAAATAAGAAAAGGAAAGAAAGTACTCCAAGGTGTAGGGTAGATGAGCGGCGCACGGGATCCTGGAACTGCGTGTTAACTCCGTTGATGACAATCGACGCAAACATATCTCCTTGCGAATTCTGCTGACCGCCCATCATCGACGTCTGTCTGGGCACCGGCACCGCTGACTGCTGAGCGTGTTGAGAGCCTTTGCGAGGATGGGTTGGGAACGAGAGGAAGGGGAAGTTGTGGCCAGTCGGTGCGGTGTCAAAGACGGCTACCAAGTATTGCATGGACTTGACGTGTCTGCAGGCGAGGCTATTCACAGCCGAGTCTATAGTATATTGTCTCTAGTGTTGCCACAACTCTGACTAGTAGCTGACTCGAGTTGGAGTCAAGTACTCAGCTTAGTCACACCTTCCAAAGTTGGTCAATGGTTCATTCCCAGTGAAAACTGGACCTTTATGGAAGGCCAGACAATTGCCCTTCAGCATGTCCAAATGTGGCAATTTTTTTGGCAGCATGATGGACATGCAACACGACTTTCAAAGTTTGGAAGTTCATTCACAAGAAGGACACCAGACACTGCAGTAGTACACTCAGTGGTCATGCACTCACATGGTAGTGCAGTTATTAGTCATGCAGTTGTGCAGTCACACAGTTGTGCATTCATCAGTCATGCAGTAGTGCAGTCATTGGACATGCCAAAAGGTACAAACACAGACTAGAGATTAAACAAGTACCTTGTGCAGTTGTTGGACACACTGAAACATTTGAGATTGATAAAGCAAGTTCTGCAAGAAAAAGAACCCTCTGCAAGAGGGTGGTCCTTGTAGCTCAGTGGCAGAGCTCCTGGTGCAGTTCCAGGTGGTCCTGGGTTCAATTCCCTGTGAGGTCACTATATACTTGGGTGTTTACACATGTTGATGTGTGTTGCCCCACTGTGTTTCAACATTTCAGCAATGGTACGAGATGCAGAGGTGTCTAAAGACAAGTACAGTGAGATAAGCTAAGTAACACTGTTAGTACTGTACTTGGCATACACAACAATAAGAAAGGTATCTCACCTCAGCTTCAGGGATGAAGACTGAGGTGTTTGGGTCAACCAGAATTGATCTAAATACTCGAAACAAGGGTTTGGAGAACTGTACTGTAAAATGACAGGTAAATACATGGCACTAATAAAAGTAACAGTGCACATCAATCAACTTCTGACATACAACAGTGAAATATATAAACCATATTGCTTGGGGCTGATGTCTGGCTTGACAACACATAGACAGGTGGATTACCTGGATATGTTCCTAGGTTCTGACACTCCCCCTTCAAGCCTGATGCAGTCCAAGTGCAGCTGCAAAGTGTTTTGCCTTGGGACTAGGCAGGGCCTTGGTGGGTATGTTGGCAGTCATGTCATCAGTGGGGCAATACTTGAGGGACAGGGAGCCATTTTGGATGACATAGCAGATAAAGTGGTAGTGAATGTCAATGTGTTTCATGTGGGCATGGAATTGATCATTTTTTGTCAAAGCAATGGTGGACTGATTATCACAGTAAAGAGTGGTTGCACTGTCAAGAGGGTTGATGACTTCACCAAGGAAAGAGCAAAGCCAGAGTGCTTCCTTTGCAGCATGTGTAGTTGCAACATATTCAGCCTCCATCATAGATAATGCAATAATTTCTTGTGTCTTTACAGACCATGAGATGGGGCCACAATCTATCAGGAACACATAGCCTGAAACTGCATGATGATCCTCATTTGCACTACCATCTGCATCAGTGTAGCCCCCCAGGTCCTTTACCTTGGTACCATAGACAATACACCAGTCAGCAGTGCCCTTCAGGTACCTAAAGATGCACTTGACAGCTTCCCAATGCACTCGCCCAGGGTTTTCATTGAAACAAGACACAGCAGTTGTAGCATAGGCTATATCAGGTCAACTTCCAACTGCAGCATAGGTCAAAGAGCTGGTAGCCTCACAGTATGGGACATTATGCATGTCAGTGGATTCCATAGGTGTGGTTGGAGACTGAGCTTTAGAGAGTTGCACAGACACTTCAGTCACCCCTCTAATGGGACCTATTAGGTTGACATATTCTTAGAGATGTTTATACCTAAGAGGTGTCAACTGCCCAGGTATTCCCAGTTGCTGCTGGAGAAATGCATTTCTCCAGGATGATTATATCCCCTATTACAGAGTGGCTGGGGGCCACATGGGACTTTCTCCAGCAGAAATAGACCAAATTCCCAGGGTGTTTTTGGACTTTCTCCAGCATAAAAAGACCCCATTCCAGGGTGCTGTTGGACCTTCTCCAATAGATATAGACCAAACTCTGGGGTTTTCTTGGACTTTCTCCAGCTTAAATGGACCAAATTCAAGGTTGTTCTTGGACTTTCTCCAGCTTAAATGGACCAAATTCAAGGCTGTTCTTGGACTTTCTCCATCTTAAATAGGCCTCATTTCAGCATGTTCATGGGCTTTCTCCAGGAATAGGCCTCATTCCAGTGTGTTCTTGGGCTTTCTCCAGTTTAAATAGGACCATTCCTGGGTGTGTTCTACAGCCTCATAGACCTTATTCTGAGGTGTGGTGTTCTTGGACTTTCTCCAACTAAATTGCCCATCCTAGGCTGTGCCTGGGATTTCCCCCACCAAAATGGACCTGGTCCTTGGAAAGTCTGGACACTTTTGTGTTATACTCATGCCTGGGCCTTGCCAGTGTTTTAGTGAATATATTGACTATCATCTTGGCACTCAGACAAGATTTTAATTCAATGATTTCACATTTGACACAGTCATGGATAAAATTGTTTTTTGTGCCAAAATGCTGTGGTCACTGGTGGTGTTGTGCATTCTTTACTATTGCAAGTGTAGATTGATTATCATGATCGAGCATTGTGGCTCTCCTCCATGGGTGGTCTAATTTTCCCTTGATAGGTTCCATAACCATATTGTTTCTTGCATGACATTAGCCACAAAGATATACTCAGCTTCTCCTGTGGAGAGGGCAACATGACTTTGTTTCTTCAAGTACCACATGATCACACCTCCATTAAGCATGGATACATATCCTGAGATCAATACTTGGTCTTCTTTGAATCATTAGCAAATTTGGCATGGGAATGCATAAGTAGTTGGTTGTGTGTTGGGCTTGATTTATTCACCCTATGAGTTATTTAGTCCCTGCTATGTACCTGAGGATGCCCATAGCTGCTCCTCAGTGTGACATGGCCAGGGTGGTAGTAAATGATGAACTGCATATGTGATGTCAGGTCATGCAGTGACTGAGGCATTCCCCAAGGGGGTGGAGATTCTGCAAAGGGACCCTTGGGGATTCTCCATCACCACTAAGGATGGTTGGAGATTCTGCAAAGGGACCCTTGGGGATTCTCCATCACCACTTAGGATGGTTGGAGATACTCCTAAGGCACCCTTGGGGATTCTCCATCATGATGGAGAATGGTTGAAGGTTCTCCAAAGGGAACTTTCAGGATTGGAATGCATAAGTAGTTGATTGTGTGTTGGGCTTGATTTACTTGTCCTATGAGTTATTCCAGCTGTCCTGGTCCCTGCTATGTACCTGAGGACTCCCTTAGCTGTGCCTCAGCATGACATGTCCAGGGTGCTAGTAAATGATGAACTGCATATGTGATGTCAGGTCATGCAGTGACTGAGGCATTCCCCAATGGGGTGGAGATTCCACAAAGGGACCCTGGGGATTCTCCATCACCACTAAGGATGGTTGGAGATTCTGCCTTGGGGATTCTCCAAAGGGACCCTTCAGGATTGGAATGCATAAGTAGTTGATTGTGTGTTGGGCTTGATTTACTTGCCCTATGAGTTATTCCAGCTGTCCTAGTCCCTGCTATGTACCTGAGGACTCCCTTAGCTGTGCCTCAGCATGACATGTCCAGGGTGGTAGTAAATGATTAACTGCATATGAGATGTCAGGTCATGCAGTGACTGAGGCATTTCCCAAGGGGGTGGAGATTCTGCAAAGGGACCCTTGGGGATTCTCCATCATGATTGAGAATGGTTGGAGACTCTCCAAAGGGACCCTTGGGGATTGGAATGCATAAGTAGTTGATTGTGTAATGGGCTTGATTTATTTGCCCTATGAGTTGTTCCAGCTGTCCTAGTCCCTGCTATGTACCTGAGGACTGCCTTAGGTGTGCCTCAGTGTGACATGTCCAGGTTGTGATATCAGGTCATGTAGTGACTGAGGCATTCCCCAAGGGGAGAGATTCTCCAAAGGGTCCCTTGGGGATTCTCCATCACCATAGAAGTTGGTTGGAGAATCCCCAAGGGACCCTTTGGAGAATCTCCAACCATCCTCAATGGTGATGGAGCATCCCCAATGGTCCCTTTGGAGAATCTCCAACCATCATCAATGGTGATGGAGAATCCCCAGACCCAGGTGACTTTTCCCAGACCTTATAGTACCCATCAAGTCACCATCCTTTTTCCTTCTGGCTCAGCCCCTCTTTGGATGAGCCTAAGAATTTTCCTACAACTATTTCCCTTTGCACTCTCACAAGAACAGTTGCCCACAATGGCTGACCACACCACAGGTTGGAGATTGGTGATCTCATCACATTTTTCAAGGACAGAGCTGCTATGCCATATGAGGTTTCCCTTGGATATACCTGCACATCATCCATGCCAGGCTATTGTTCCTGTAGCCCTTTCTTCCCTATGTGCCAGTCTTCTCCTATCTGGGCAGTACAATGGGTTACTGGTTCTTGTCCATCTTTGCCTGAAAAGAGCAAGGTCAGTTCCACCACATTGTCAGCATCATCTCCCATTCTGGAATCTCTATCCATGTCATCTTTACTCTTGCCACCCACCAGAGAAGCTACCACTGTCACTTACAGTGGGGCCCAGTTGAGCCCAAGTGGCATATCCAACAGTGGATATAGGCCTTCCACCACTGTAACAGTACAACTTCACCAAGGCACTGGAGTGCAGTGGATGATCATCACTGTATTACCAGTACTACTTCCACCTGTTTGCCAAACTATTACTGCCAACAGCTGGGCTATGAGGAGTGAAGATGGTCTAATGAAGGCATTGGTGAGGGTTATCTCAAAAGAACTCAGTGATTCTCAACCAGTATGGTGGTTAACTACATCTCTTTACTTGCACTCCTGGATGAATGTGTGGGGGGGAGTGGATCATGATCACCATATTACCAGTATGCCCTCCACATGTTTGTTCCTTGGATGACCCCTTTGTTGCATGATACTTCTCCAGGAGAGCATCAGCAAAGTTCCAAGCAGTCTGCTTGTCTGACAGTTCTGTTTTAGTCTGAGAAACTGTAATTCAATTCAGATCAAGGCCTGGCACTCTATGCAGTTATTCAATGTAGACATCTACACTGTCAGGATGTTCTGAATCATCTGATGCTGACTGCTTCAGAAAAAGCAGGCTACATGTAACTTTCCTAATGTGGGCATATCATGCTAGGTATTCTGTATCTTCCAGTATACTATGAAGATGGTTCCACCTACTTGACTTCCCAGCAAAATATACATTATTCAGAGTAACAAGTATAGATAAACACAAACCCCTATCTCCTACGCTGTAGGGAGAGTATACTCCCTACCAGGATATTTCTTTTGTTTTGTTGTTTTTACTTATGTTTTTAGTACTATACTTTTATTTGGCTTTTTACTTAGTGTTTCGAAGTAGTACACTCGTGTTGCAGGCTTATGTAAGCCTGCACAAGCACTTAGAGGACACTGTACATACTTAGAGGAATAGCAGACATGCTACCTCAGATGAAAAGCTGGAATTAAGACAAAGAAGACTCAGAATATTGTTTCTCCCTCCCCAGACACTCAGTAGACATTTATCTTGGCTTTTATTTGGATTTCAGGGCATGTTTTTCAGTCTTTTCTATACTCTTTGACTCTCCACCAGGCAACTCTAGCCTCCTGGGACAAATTCACCTCTCTCTTCCCACTAGGAGACTTTGACCTACTCCCAGGGTCCTCTCACTCTCTTCTCTACATCTGGAGCCCACCATGAGGGGGCTGTTTTGCTTGGTAACCCTATTCCTCCCCCTACCTCTGAGCTTGTACATGTGTTTTCTCAAGAACAGATGTGCCAGACCTCTCGCTTTTCGGGATTCTGATTCTACTTGACAAGATCTTTCGAATGGTGCCTTTTTGGTCACATCCGCTGTAGGGAAGGTATCCTCCCTACCAGGATATTTCATTTATTTCATTGTTTTTATACTTTTCTTGTTATCTTTTTACATAGTGTTTGGACGCGTTGTGGCTTATGTAAGCCTGCACGAGTACTTCGAGTGTACTGTACATACTTAGAATAACAAGAGATGTGCTACCTCAGACAGAAAAGCTGGAAATAAAGACGAAGCAGACTCGGAATATTGTTTCCCTCTCCCCGGACACTCAGTAGACACTATCTTGGTTTTTATTTGGATTTCAGGGTGCATTTCTCAGTCTTTTCTCTACTCCCTGACTCTACACCAGGCAACTCAAGCCTCCTGGGTCGAATTCACCCACTCTCTTCCTATCAGGAGACCTCTACTAAACCCTAGGGTCCCCATCACTCTTCTCTACATCTGGAGCCCACTGCAAGGGGGCTGTTTTGCTTGGTAACCCTATTCCTCCCCTACCTCCAAGCTTGTACACATGTTTTCTAGTGAACCGACATGCCGGACCTCTCGCTTTTTGGGATTCTGATCCTACTCGACGAGACCTTTCGAACGAGGGCTTTTTCGTCGCGTCTGCTTCAGTAGTTCTGGAGACATTGCCCATTTTGTGGAGGAAGGCTCTGTAGGGCAATTTTTGGCATATCTCGGGATTTGGTTCGCCAATCCTCTCCTTTCTTTGATCTCCCAGCGCCCCTAGACGCCCTCTACGACGTCCCGGAGTGTGGTAGCCCTCCTCCCAGCAGTTCTTTGCCAGCACGTTGCTCTTCCCCCTACCCTCGAGCTTGCACACGCGTTTTCTCGTGAACCGACGCACCAGACCTCTCGCATTTCTGGAACCTGATTCTACTCGACGAGACCTTTCGAACGAGGTCTTGTCGTCGCATCCGCATCAGTACTTCTGGAGATATCCTTAATTTTGTGGAGAAAGGCCCTGTAGGATGAAAAGTGGAATAACTCGGGACTGGGTGCGCCGTTTTCTCCGGTTTCTCGTTCGCCCACTTCTCCTCGCACGCCCCTACCATCTCCCGAAGTTTCGGAGAATTCCATCGAGCGGTTCTTCCCCAGCGCACTGCTGTCCTCCTCCCCTGCCACAGCTTAGCTCCCTGGCACCTCCTGTTCGCGTTTCAAGCTGTCTTGAGTTGTAGGAAGCCCTTCCCCATCATCTTAGAGTCAGTAGACGACCCCTTCGAGACGCCATCAGCCCCTTCGAGGCCCTAGACACTTCAAGACTCCCAGATGAACTCTGAGCCCTTCGAGATGCATTCGTGACATAGACACTTCATTTAGACACACCTGCTTCATTCGTAGACATAACCAGACGTTATATCATCGTTTTCTTGCACATATTGCAGTCAAGCGAGGCTGCAAGTTTGAGAGTTAGGTGTTTGAGTCACAAGCAGCAACTAGTTTCAGTTTTTGGTGGTCGAAACCACTTCGAGACGTATCAGACAGGGTTTCTGCACCCTCTTCCCCCCTTTGTGGTTCATTGCCACACCCCCAACCCCCCATAGATGTTTGAGGTCACATCAAGGTGACCCCACCTCTTCATTTTACCCTTCGAGACTGACTGTTGACATTCGAGCCTTGCATTTACCCTTGATACTGCTGTCAATTACCAGTTCACAACATGATATATATTCGTTTGAGCTTCATATACACTAATCATGATGGAAGAGACATGCAGACTGTCTTGAGCCCCACTCAAGTCCCCCCCAGAGTTCTTGGGGCAGGCCAAGGACTTGCTGCATTACCTCAAGGATGTAGCAGAGCATGGTAAGGCCCAGGGGGCAACAGATACCTCGTTGCTCATCCAGTTTGCAATTGATGGAGCACCACCCCACACTGGAAGGCTCTGGAGCTACCTTGTGGCCAGTGCCCCAATCTTGGAGTGATGGGAGAACTTCCAGGTGCTCATAACTCTCCAGTACCCTGAGATTGAGCCAGTCAAGGATGTCCTCGAGTACTTCAAGGAGTTCTATGCCTTCCTTGAGGGGACTCGTCACAGTGAGCTAAGCTCAGTTGCAGTCCTAGGCGACTACCTTCATTGTTTCCAGGTCTTGTTCTTGGCCCTGGTGAGTTGGAACATCTTGGAGTTGAGCCATCGGGGCCAGCTATTCCTTTGAGGCCTCCCACCACAAGTTGAGCTCGAGGTTTTGAGGAGGCTTGCATCCAGGTACCCCCTGTTCAAGTTGGGCCATCTGTGGCCTATCAAGGTCATTGTTTGTGTTATGAAGGAGGTTATCGAGGAAGGGGTAGGCCACTCACCCCCTCATCTGGTTTCGAAGGATGCCTCATCAGCTCATGAGTTCCCTGAGGAACCCTCTCAGCACATGCACTCACCCTTGATCAGTTACCAGTTGGACATCCCTGTGGAGTACTCTCGGTCTTGTTCTAGAAGATGCTCCCAGGGAGAGGTGCACTCAAGCACGAAGCTTCCCCCTCATTCTCCCTTCAAGGCATGCCCTCAACCTCTCAAGACTCCCCCTTGTTCCTCCTTCAAGGCATGCCCTCAACCTCTCAAGACTCCCCCTCATTCCTCCTTCGAGGCATGCCCTTGACCTCTCAAGACTCCCCCTCCTTTCCCCAAGCACGCTTCGAGCAGCTCATCCCCTCGCTGAGTCACTAATGCAGGCTTGTGGCATACTGTGGCTCAGCCATGGCAGTGTGTCCCAGATAAGCAATCTGGTGAATTGGCTCCAAACTTGCTTCATGGCTCAAGAGAGGACCAATGGTCATGTCCACATCGAGTTGACCATTTGGAGAGTACAAAGGTTTGCTCCCCTCATTCCCAGTTGATGTCTACTAGGGCTCGTGACCTTGGTTTGGCCTCGACTTGCTCTCATCAACTTTGTGACTCCTTGAGCACCCCCTCGAAGAGCTCGTCCCATCTTGTGCCTCCCTCGAGGCACTCTCCTTGTCCCATCCCTTGTTGTGGGTCATGCCCAGGGAGGTCATGCTTGCTTCGAGGGACCTCGGCTTCGTTGTCAAAGCCTGGCCCTGCGAGTTTTGAGTCCCATTTGAGAGTGTTGGGTTGCTCGCTTCCCCTTCGAGAGGCTATGGCTTCGAGTAGGTTTCCCTCGGCCTACTGAGAGGTCTCGAGGCACCAAGTTTGGCCTTGAAGATTTGGGTTTTGTTTCTTCTGTGGTCATGAGGGGCACATTCAAGTGCAGTGTGGAGTTTTTGCTTCATATCTAGCTGTGGGAAGGTGTGGGGTGGTTCGAGGTCACATTGTGCTACCTACAGGTGAGGAGATCCCTCGTGAGGTGCTCGGGCACACATTACAGGCTCGTTTGGACTTCTGGGCCCTCGCTCATGGCCCAGGAGGGTTGGCTTCTTGCTTACCTTTCCCTCCTTCGAGTTCAGGATCAGTCCTGCCCCTTGCCACCTCTCGAGTTCGACCCAAGATGACCCTGAGGCATCCTTCGAGGTCATGAACTACCCAGTCCCCTTCGAGGGTCGAGTGGTCCCCTCTGAGCTACCCTTGAGCTCCCCCCGAGCTTCATTTCCCCTTCAAAGTGCCCTCGAAATGCTTCGAACTGCATCCCCCCTTCAGCTGAGTAGTGATTTTGTTTCTTTTATGTGGTTTCTTTTGTTTCGAGTTTGCATTTTCATGATTCTAGCTAGAGTGTTGTTTCAAGGATGATACCCTTGCCTCATTTTATGTTACAGCTTGGTGCATGGTGACTGAGGACAGTCACTGTCTAAAGCCCCCCTTGGATGTAGGGAAGGTATCCTCCCTACCAGGATATTTCATTTATTTCATTGTTTTTACTTACTGATTTGTTTTTATACTTTTCTTGTTATCTTTTTACATAGTGTTTGGATGTGTTGTGGCTTATGTAAGCCCGTGTGAGTACTTCGAGTGTACTGTACATACTTAGAATAACAAGAGATGTGCTACCTCAGACAGAAAAGCCAGAAATAAATATGAAGCAGACTTGGAATATTGTTTCCCTCTCCCCAGACACTCAGTAGATGCTATCTTGGTTTTTATTTGGATTTCAGGGTGTGTTTCTCAGTCTTTTCTCTACTCCCTGACTCTACACCAGGCAACTCAAGCCTCCTGGGTTGAATTCACCCACTCTCTTCCTATCAGGAGACCTCTACTAAACCCTAGGGTCCCCATCACTCTTCTCTACACCACTTCAGTACTTCTGGAGATATCCTTATTTTTGTGGAGAAAGGCCCTGTAGGACAAAAATTGGAATAACTCAGGACTGGGTGTGCCATTTCCTGTGTTTCTTTGTTCCCCCAGTTCTCCTCACCTGCCTCTACCATCTCCCAAAGTTTCAAAGCATTCCGTCAAGTGGCTGTTCACCAACATGCTGCTGTCCTCCTCCCCTGCCACAGCTTAGCTCCCTGGCACCTCCCCTTCATGTTTCAAGCCATTTAGAGTTGTAGGAAGCCCACCCCCACTGTCTTAGAGTCAGTAGATGACCCCTTTGAGACCCCATCAGCTGCTTCAAGATCCCAGACACTTTGAGACACCCAGCCTATCAGCAAAACACTAAGTTTGGTACAGAGGCACAGACCCACAGATGGTACAGATGTTCCACAGAGCAAGTACAGACCTACAGATCCCACAGACCCATAGACCCATAGATGTAATCATTAATTTGCCCATATCTCGCCCAAAAAAGGAGATATTGCTGAGGTAATCATATTCCCATGGTCCTGTGATCATAGGCTACAACTTTCATTATGATGTCATGGTTGTACAATGACTCTCTGAGTTTGCACTGATGTGCTGTAGCAATTTCAATCGGAGTTTGAAATTTGTATTCATTCACTCGCCTGTATCTCATCCAAAAATGGTCATATTGACAATATAATCATACTGACATGATCATGACATCACATACTACAACTTTTGTTATGACATCATAACTGTACAGCCACTTTTATTTTTTGATGTGCTGGGTCTCCAGCAGAACTTTGCAAATATCTCGCCCAAAAAGGGAGATATTGCTAAGGTAAGCATATTCCCATGGTCCTATGATCATAGGCTACAACTTTTGTTATGACATTGTGGCTGTACAATTACTCCAGATAGTAGATTTTTTGACTTCCGAGTCTGCGCCAATGTGCTGTGGCAAATTCAAACTCCGATTGAAATTTGTGGGGGTGTGCCACAGCTGGCTTCGAAAGTTGCTGAGGTAAGCAAACAGATGTATATAAACCTGCTCACTCCAGCACCACAACTCTTTCCATTACCACCACCATCTCCTCTCATTGTTGTTGTCATCCCTCCCTCTGATTGATCCACCAGAGGGGGGGTTGGCAGAGGCAGAGGGGTGGCAGAGGCAGGGGGTGGGTTCTCTGTGAGGCTGTGCCCACTTAGCATAGATATGTAGTCTCTGTACCATTGTAATTAAAGTAATTATTATTATAATATAATAATATAATTCAATTATTAGCTGACTACATGTTAAATTGAGTGTGGGAATCTGTATACTGAAACAGTCAAGGGGTAAGTCTGTACAGGTCTGTACAGGTCTGTACAGATCTGTACAGACCTGCACAGATCTGCACAGAGGGGGTCTGTTTTGCTGATGTAGATGGGTATTCTAGTACTTGGTATAACCTCCTTTTGCTTTCAACACTGCCTGAACCCTTCTAGGCATACTCTCAATCAACTTCTGACACTCTTCAACTGGTATCCCTTCCCATTCCACCTGAACTCTCTCCCACAATTCATGAATTCCACTAGGGGGGTTTTCATGTTGTACAAGCCTCCTCTTGAGACAACCCCAGAGATGCTCAATGGGGTTTAGGTCTGGAGACTGTGCAGGCCACACCATGGTCTGGAATTCTTGCTCTTCCAGCCAATTCTTGACCATTCTGCAAATGTGCTTGGGGTCATTGTCCTGCTGAAAGATGATGTCAGGAGGATTGAGACCATAATACTCCAGGGTTTGCTGGAGCTCATCCCTCAAAATTTGAAGGTAAAGGTCCCCATCCATCCTACCATCAATCTTGGTAGCAAAGCCAACTCCCTGCAAAGTCATACAGCCCCACATCATAAGGGAACCTCTTCCAAACTTGAGGGTTCCTTCAACCAGCCTATCACTAAGCCCCTCACCTGCCCTTTTCCATGCCCATTTGCATCCATCTGACCCTAGATGATTGATTTTGGTCTCATCAGACCATATAACCTTTTTCCAGTCCTCTAGAGTCCAGTCTTTATGAGCCAAAGCAAAATCCAAATGAGCCGTGCAATGTCTAGCAGAAAGAATAGGGCATTTGGTCTTGACTACAGCCTTCATACCAGCTTTCTTCAGGTGAAGACAAACTGTGCTGGCAGAGAGAGGTTGATTGGTAATGTTGGACAGAGTTTTGGTCACTTGGACAGCATTTTCAGCCTTCCCAGAAGTGATGAGATGTTGCACATGATGAATATTGGTAGGGGAGAGCTTAGTTGGATGACCTCCAATGGCCTTTGGAAGGGTAGGACACTCTTTGGAATTTTGGATATGGTGGAAGGGCTGACACCAGTTTGCTTGGCAATGGCTTCACCAGAAAGTCCAGAATCAAGCAAGGAAAGGATGGTGTTTTGTTGAGTAAGGGAAAGGGCTCTGACCATGATGGTAATGGGGAACAATGAACCATTGTAGGGAGAGTATCCTCTCCACTAGGTATTTTGTTTTATTTTGTTGTTTTTACTTACTGGTCTGTTTTCTTTCTTTTTCTTTATCTTTTTACTTCATGTTTGGACGCATTGTGGCTTACATAAGCCTGCACAAGTACTTCAAGCACCTGTACATACTTAGAAACAATAATAGATGTACCACCACAGATGAGATAGACAGAATTCTGAGCCTGAGGGCTCAGAATATTATTTCTCCTCCCTTGATGTTCTATAAAGGTTTTCTTGAGTCTCTCTTGGGTTTTAGGGTGCATTTCTGGTCTTTCTCTCCACTCTTTGACCTCTCTACCAGGCAACTCCAGCCTCCTGGGTCAAACTGAGACCCCTTCCAACTGGAGTCTACTCTAGATTCCTCCCACACTCCTTTATCATCCATCTTTACACTGTGTGAACTTTTTTGAGCTCAGACACCATGTTTGCATATGTACCTTTGTTTGTACTAACAAACATTAGCAAATATACTATGATTCTACTCACCAATTCAAAAGCTCAAACACCCTTTCCATGATGTTGCTGTTTTATATTGCTTATATCTTGCCAGCCTGTGAACCAAATCACATGATATAGGGGCCAGTTTGTAGCCAAGAGTAAGTTCTATTTATGACTCCACCAAAGCTAAGCAAAATTCCCATGGTGTCTGGCAGTACACTGCATGCACTGAAATTAGGGTCAACATGGAAAGGGTTTTTGAGCTCACTGTAAGTCACAGGACTTGCTTGCTCATCACCACCACATCCTGGAACTAGAAGATTCTGTGACCATTATCAGCCCATCTGCAGCAAGTAAGTCTGTTATTTTACTCCATCAGGTTCCTTGTACAGTGACTTTATTCAATTACAGTGCGATTTACAGCAGCTTTCAAAAGTCTGCAGAAAACCAAAAATCAAAAATCACTCAGCAGGGATTGCTGAGAGAGACCCCAGAAGCAACCCTAGTTAGGCATTAGTAATTATTAGTAGTGTCTCTTCTAACCCAATTACAAATTGCGTCTCTGTGTCCTTAGGCTGTCATGTCATCCCCAGCTCTGGAGGATGATGATTTTCTACAGTCGTTTTCCATCTTACTGACTGTCTATTCAAAGGTCAAGAAGACATCTGCAAAAGGGAAGATGACCTCAAAGGAGGAGAAGTCTACCAAGATGAAGGAACTACTGTTCACTTTGAACAGTTCGAACTACATCGAGTTTCTACAAGCTATGTATCCTCCTCAAGCACAGCCTAGCAGGCTATGAGGTTACCAAGAAGAAACAATTCCCTCTGAAGTACATTCCATCGAAAGCAAAGGGGTAACTTTTTTCATGATCGTGATAACTCCCACTAACTCAACTGGTAGACAATGCGTATCAGATGCAATTGATGTTGAAAACATCCTTGATTACAGGGAGATGGTAAAGAAGCTTACTGAAGACAAGCCTCCAATGGTAAAATTATTTGTGGATATGCAGTACATCGAGAAGTTACCTCAAGGCTTGAGGTCCAAAGGCAGCCCTGGGAGTTCCGAGGATGACTTGGAAGCCTCCTCCAACAGCAACAAGGTATTTATCTTTATGAATTCATCGAGTGTGGCTAATGTTTATGATTACAGGGAGCATCTGCTCGTACAAAGAAAGCTAACCTTGACAATTGCCTCGCACAATGGCATTTGAAGCTCCAGAAGGCTTACAAGAACAAGCATGGTGAAGGGCTGACATATGTCAGTCCCCTCGGGTCTATCCCCCTGATGCCTGCCATGATTCGTGATTGGTGTTTAGCCTTGGTAAGCTTCCAAATGAAACATGTAGCATAATCTGACAATCATATTGGTAGGAGGACAGTCAAGCAACTATTGCTATGCCACCAAATATCAAATCGTTCAACATGGAAAACAAGGCTCCCATCCTCCATCCCACATGCAAGGCTACCGCTCAACCTGCACCCCCTGCTATGATGGATCTCAACTCACTGGCCTCAGTAATCTTATTATGGACACTCACTCAGCTCGATTCCGGTGTTCTGCATTCTCCAACTGCGCTCTCAGCCTCTACCCCATCCCCAGTTGTCCCACCCACTCCACAGACTCCCACTCGGCAGCAAGTGGACACCATATCATCCCCTCTGATCCCCTCCCTGACTCAACTGGTGCGCTATCTCCAGTATGTGGAGACCAACCTTGGCATCTGCAATGCGTTGTCTTACAAATCACCCCTTGAGATGCATGGCATTGGGCCAGACAATCTCCCCAATGTTGATAACAGGTTATTGGCTGATCTTGGCATCTCAGCAGGCAATGCTATCCGCTTGAAGAAAGGCAGTACTGCGTGGTGGAATGGACCCGATGCAAAGCACAAGCGAAGCAATGCTTCAGTGTCAGGTCATGAGCCACCTCTCAAGAGAGCCAACACATTAGTCCCGGAACCTCATGAGTCAGCATAACTACATAAATACCTTGCTAGCCATATCATGTCATAGTTACTATTTGCGTGTCATTTATCTCATGGTCGAAGCTCTCAAAATGCATGGGGGGGTTCAACAAACATGTGGGATTTTTCAACATATATGAAAGATACATGAGATGGTACTGAAATTACACAATGTATCCAGATGCCTTGAAGTAGCCCTCTGCCTTCTCTGGTGTGATACTCTGGCATGCACGAGTGATAGCCATCAATGAGAGGTCATTGGGATGGTGGCAGAGGTATGCTTTGATCGCTGAAAATGCTTGTTCGATCGGATTGTAGTTGGGGGAGTATGCAGGGAGAAAAATGAGCTTGCACACTGTAGACATGTCAGTCATGATGCTGTAGATTCAACATCAAAAACTCACAGTGATTATCCTCAATCAAGCTGCGAACATCTTCGCTGTGGTGGATGCAGCAGTTGTCCATTATGAGTACGCTGTGGGGCCTGGGATAAGGGTTAGTAAATGGCATCTGTTTCTAGCATGTCTATCAATCAAACCAATAAAAAATTATTGTACATGCACCACTTGTTCCTTGAGGAATTTGAGGAATTGCTCTGTATCGACAGGGCCCTCCACAATGTCATACACAATAATCCCATCAAGAGTGATGGCAGGAAGGATGGAGTACTGTGTTCCTTGGATGAATCACCTCTGAACAGTGCAGTGACTGCCCCTTCCTGAGTGCCCATAGTTCCTTGACACTGTATGCTCATCCCTTGCTGCCTCATCAATGAAAACTAGCATGTTTGGATCAGCGATGTCTTCAGCGATCCGATTCATGTACAGCGCCCTTGATAGTTCATTGCATTTGAAAGCACGAGCAGAGATGGCCTTGCAAGTTATGCCTAATCACTGGAGGGCACGAGTAAGCATTGGAAGGGTGGCATGAACATTGCACTTGAGCTGCAGCTCATCCTGCAGCTCATCGAGGTAGATTGATGGACAATGGTTGATTACAGCAGAAATGAAAGCGAGATCAGTAGGAGTGAGGATGCGAGGGTGGCCCACTACACATGAGTAGGTGTGGGGGTTTGAAACACTGCTGGATTGCCGATATCGGCTGAGCACTTCATAGACTACAGTCTTTTTGAGGCCCAGTAGATGACAGATATTTTTGACAGGATAACCCTCTTGATAGAGGATAGGAATGCGAGCCTTCAAATCATCTGAGGCTTTCTGCAGCATGAAGGAGTGGGCAGTTGAATGTTGAATGTTGATCAGTCATGGGAAACTCATTATGCATTCAACAAACATAGATGTGGATTAGTTAGTTGAGGGTACTACTAATAATTACTAATGCCTAACTAGGGTTGCTTCTGGGGTCTCTCTCGGCAATCCCCGCTGAGTGATTTTTGATTTTTGGTTTTCCACGGACTTTTGAAAACTGCTGTAATGATTATGAACCCAGTATGCAGACAACTACCATGAGCTGGCTTCATGCTGCTCCCTGATTTGAGGCTGACTTCGAGTTGCTTCAAATTGCACTCTGTTGACTCTGCATCACTGAGGTCACCCCAGTACCACCTCGTATCAAGTGCCAATGGGGTTAAAGACCTTGAGGAGTGTTTTACTGGTTCCCAGTCTGTTGATGTATATCAATGGATCCTGTTCAGCCTATTTTAGACATGTACATTCATTTCCATCTTCTGAAGCATGCTCTGATATTATCTGGGTGTTTACTATTGTGTTCATCCTAATCCCATTTGGCATTGTCAATATTTGTGCTTGTCAAACCAATGTTTGGATCTTCCCCCCACCAGCTTCATATTGTATGTTACCCC
Source organism: Pisolithus marmoratus (assembly GCA_024613145.1). Classification (NCBI taxonomy): domain Eukaryota; kingdom Fungi; phylum Basidiomycota; class Agaricomycetes; order Boletales; family Pisolithaceae; genus Pisolithus; species Pisolithus marmoratus. The sequence goes on along the minus strand of JANFAE010000704.1, from coordinate 14,589 downwards.
AGGTGTGCATTTCTGATTAGTTTCAGTTCAGTCACACCAAGTCTGACTTGCAGCTTAATCACACAGTATTCTCCTTAGTTTGTCCCAGCAACATTTAGATCATGCCTCCATGTTCATCCTACACTCTTCAGCATCATCAGTCTTCATGCTCATTGTCATCAGATCATCCTTCCAACTACATATCATATGGTATCCCAGCCAGGTGCATATTTGTTATAGCTTGATTGCACTAAGTCTAACTCATGGCTGATTGCAAGCATTCTCCTGATTCCTGAGGTAGTCCTAGCTATGTTCAGATCTTACCTCCACCAACTTCATATTGTGTTGTTATCTTAGGTATGTACTTCAGGCTAGCTTCAGGTCAGTTGCAACAAGTCTAACTTAATATTTGAATAAGAAAAATAGACTTTAACACCTGACCCATGCTCATGGTGTGACACCTGTCAATGTACACACCAACCTGTAAGTGGCTCTTGGTCTTTGCTCTACTTACACTCCTGATTACAATCACTGAACCCCTGCTCTTGTGTGGGTTTTATGGATTTTACTGTCAATGTCTATAGTATCTGATTCCAGAGTCAATGTTGTTATGAGCTGAAGCCATTGTCAACTGGTCAGGTTATATTTTTTTTTGGTACCATCTCCTTGGAAGATAAACCACCCAGTAAGCATGTCCGGACTTTTACTTACACTTCTGACTACCAGCCATTGATTCCAGCCCTTGCATGGACTTTACAGATTTCACTGTCACCCCCCCCAGTACCGGAGGGGTCAGGTGTACCTTGCCTGTTGGTATTGAGACTAGTTTACTTTAGGTAACAGATCCTTGTTGATCAAAAGCATGACATTTAGGAAGAAGTGGGGGACTAGTGCAAATGTGGTGTGTAATGTTACTCCTGACAACATAAAAAGGCTGCTGACTGACTCTACTTTTCACCCTCAGTCATTTGCTAACCCACTCACCACGCTCATTCTTTCCACTAACTATACTCTTTCTTTACATCCTCCAACAACTTGGACACTTGTTCTTGCTTGATTTTGTATCAGCAAAGGACTCATTTGGGTATCTACATGTTCCCAATGAACTGCACTGTGTGACTACATGTCAACTGTGTTGTTCTTACTATGGCCCCTGGGAAGGTATCTACTAATTCCCCATTGAAGGTTGGTCCCCCAGTCAGCATTAGAAAGTCGAAGAGGATCAAGGCTGCCAACCTTCAGACCAAGGTCAGTATTTCCTTGCTCTTTTTTTTTCTTCCTTTTTTCTTTCTTTCTTTCTTTGTGTTATACTTTTTTTTAAAAAAAAAAATCTTCCAGAGTTGCAATGCAGTAGTCCAGTGCCCAAAGGCCAAGCCACATCTGCAGCATTCCTTGTAGAAAAGGGCTGTAGGCAGCCTTAGTAGTGACTCAACTACTATATGTATTGAAGTACCTGTAGGCAGCTACAAGGTATCAGTAAGTAGTCTAATATAAGATAGATATGGACTTACCCTCAGTAGTGACTCAACTACTGAGGGAACAGTATGAAAAACATACTACTAGGTGCGCTCTAAGCGCTTATATAATCATAAGAAACTCGCACCAAAATTAAGATATCACACTGGGGTGATTCAATCTCCAACATTCCTCACAGGGACTTATGGATAAAGAATGCAAAGAGCAATACTTTGACTCATTCCAGAGCAAGGCTGTCACACTGAAGAGTGGTAGAAAGATGAACTGGCCCATGGCCCTCCAGCAGCTTTATGCTGGTGTTATCACTATGGAGGATATAGCTGACAAGGGTGGTTGTGATCAATGTAAGGATTGTATTCTGATCAACAGTATTACTTCTTAAGATTGCTGCTAGCTGTCCCCCCCAGTATGCCTTCGGATCCCTCTGCCAAAGATACCCAGCAAATGGACAGTGAACATGATGAGCAAGCAGTTGAAGATGCTGTCCGGGATACCCTCGAGGCTGATTCCCATATCTCCGACATGTGTGATCACCCTGGTGCTACTAATCCACATACCACTGTAGGGAATTAGAAAAGAGGACCAGGGAGAAATGAGAAAAGAGGGACTATGAGTCTTGTTTCATCCTCAAAGGGGATTCTCGAAACCCAGACAGTTCAGGTACTTAGTTGTTGACTGAAAATGAGGACTCATCAGTGAAGTGGCTAGTTGGTACCCAACGGTTCTTGGCAGTCCAGACTAGTCCTGATGACAATCTGGCACCCTGATGCTGGACTTAGAATTCCACACTGAGAAGAGCCATTAACATGATTTATGCAGCAAGGATGACAGCTCTCGAGCCTCACCCTAGACTTGGGCTACATGCTCTACAACAAATGCACAGTAGTGTAGGATAAAAGTTCATGTGACTCCCACACCCCAAACTCCTTGCATGCTTAGTCATCACATTCCCTGCCCCACTCCTAAGTCCCCTCCTCACCTCGCTCCTCTCAACCCTTGAAACCTCTCTCTCGACCCCCAAAACCTCCCCTCTAACCCTCGAACCCTCTCCCTTGACCCCCAACACCTCTCCAACCCATTCTTCTCTCAATTCTCCTAGTAGGGGCCTCACTGCACCTACACTGCAGCTTGTATACCAGACACAGTTGTGCACCCTTTGCATGAGGGAGTCAACATGGACAGTAAGACTGTTCCCTTCCTGTACTATTCACAGTGATCAAGCAATTTATTCTTTGGATCTAGGCCAAGATATTGATGACCAGGATGCAACTGATGCCAACACAGAAGATAACTCAGATGATGGGCTTGGTAAGTAGTACTAGCCTAACATTAGTATGATACTAATCCCCACCAGTCGACACCTGTGGCTTTGCCACAGGGCATGATGACCACCAGCTGGGATGAGGCCACTGGCTGGGATGAGACCTTTTTGTGATTGGCACGAATATATTACAAATCATAGCATACAGTTGTCACATGTCACAGTACATATATGTCAGAGATGATATTATGGGCTACATAATGGCACACATTTTAAGAATCTGTTAAAGGGAGTAATATCAATAGTGAGCATTATATACATACAGCCAAAAACTTACCAATTCAACTCTAAATTATTGAGTACTTCATGGAACACCACATTGAGTGTGTGTGACCCCTGATACTCTGGGGGAAAGAGAACTTTGATTCTCTCCCCAGAAGTGCAGCGTGACAGAGCAACATAGAGTTGACCATGTGAGAAGACAGGAGTGCAGAGATCCAGACCAACATGGTGAACAGATTGACCTTGAGATTTGTTGATGGTCATTGCAAATGTGACATGCACAGGGAATTGATGGCAGGTGAATGGAATGGGGATGTCTTCATTGGAAGGCTGAAGACTAATGTGTGGGATGAAGACTTCATTGCCTGCATGAGTGCCTCCAAGGATGCAGCACTGTAATATCCTCTGTCAGATCTGCAATAGGACCATCCTGGTACCATTGCACAGCCCATTGGTAGGGCCAATGTTTTGAAGTAGCATCAACATTCTCCCTCCTCACTGTCTTAGTGTGTGTAAAGAAGCATCACCTTGCCTGTGTCAGGAGGTGTCTGTGACATTCAAGAACTAAAGGCAACCTCATTTTGTGCCTTGGGCTACCTATGGGCCCTCCTTGTTTTAGGGTGTGTGCTTGTTTAGTTCTGCTTGGCTCACCTTTCCCTGTCTTAGGGTTTTTGGTTCACTGGGCATAATACCCCCCTTTATTTGTGCTACCACACTGGGTGGGTGAACTCTATCATGGAAGGGTCCTATCATCTGCTGCAACTGAATGTCATGCACATGCTCTCACCCATTTTTGCTTTGGGCTTGTGCCCACATGATCATGTTTCTTTATTGCCCTCCCAGCCTGTCATTGTGGCTGTGGCCACTTTCATAATTTTCTTAGATATCATCATCACTAACCCCTGCTGCATCCTCCATTATCCTGTATCCCTGTGCTGCAAAGTGTTCAACCTGCTGCCTTCACCCTGTCTTCAGCCAGTAGTATATAAGGGCCTTTCAATATATCAGTGTATATCACTTTTGTAGTACTTTGCAACTTATGTCATACTCTCCCCTTGCTATCTACATGAGTGCCAATCAAGTGTGAGCTGAAGGCAGGTACATCCATTGTGCTGCTGAAGTCAAGTCTACCAAAGTCTCCTGTCTTAGGGGTTTGTTCCCAGTCACCCTCCTTGAGTCTCACTCAGTCCTCCTGATTTAAGGGTCTTTGTCAGAGCATAACACTGGCATGCCATTTCATCTGGGTCAAAAGTCTACTTCATACTGTATAATCCCTGCATACCACAGTGGGAGTATGAGACATTATGAGATTATTCAACAGTTAGGCCATTGCACATCATTCTTCCTGTGTTGTGTCCACAGTTAACCTGCATGTATTGTCCTTTGTGTTTCAGTCTGCTTTTATTCTGTGCAGCTACCCACAGCATATCAGGTGTTGTCCCCCATTTATGGTTGGCAGTAGTATTTAGTTAAACACATATAAGACCCCACAGGGATAACCATCACTGGATGTACTTTAGTGTCTTGCTACCATGCTTATATACACAATATACTTTCCATCTCAGAGGATCACCTGAATATTGGCCAAGAGAGATTGTAAACTATCACACTCTAGAGCTCCTCATGGGATATCTTTGGCCTATATCTTTGTTTCATCTCATAGTAATCCTCTTATAGGCATCACCACTCATGATCCTTTTAGTTGCACTGTGGTGCCCTTAGTGGTGACTCAATTACTGTGGAATGGTAGGAAAATATACACTGTAACATGATTGTGTAAGAAAGCGGGGAGCACACCTGGCTGGAGTGAAGGAGGGATGGTTTGCAATCTCCAATTGGGGAACAATCCTATTGGCTACAATTGACAGTGCACTGTACATATCTTTCTGATTCTTTCAGGATTTTGGTAATTGGTGGTGCAATTTTCTGATAATGTACATGTATCATACCACATCTCACCACTCCAGTCACACACTCAAATAAGACAGATTTATGTAGTAGCTTGCATATCTCACATTTGTACTGTGTATTGTTGAGGAAAATACCATTGTGTGACTGGCAGATTTGCTGACCAATTGCTGTGCACACGTGGCTGGAAAATACCATGCACACGCAGGATTCAAATGGAGTTTTAATGTTTGGTGAGCAAGGTCGTAGGAGTTTGAAAAATAGAGAAAAAGCACGTGGCAGTAGTTTCACATGCATAGTCCCCTTATAATAAGATTGTGTGCCCTGCAAATACAAACATGAAGATGTCCAACATGGAGACTTGCAAGGCACATTGTTGTGTTGATGACCACTATTTCTCTGGCTCAAGTATTTCAGCAGAAGGCTCAGATAGTGACTGGTCAGCTGATGACAGGCACCACCACAAAGTTGAACAGCATCATAAAGAGATCCTTGCTGGAAATTATGACCTTGACAACCATCCCCCCACTCCTCCTCATCATGATTCGTCCTCATCATCTGAGTCTGATGCAGACAATCACACCACAGAAATGCATAGTCAGATGGAGGGTAGATGTGTTCAATCCATCAGCAACAGCTGAGGTTTCGATGACAAGGAAGATGGCATTAGTGTAGATGAACAGCCTCAAATCCATAAGCCTGGTCAACTACCCATGGAGGCTATTCAAAAAGCACAGGCACTCAGTGCTCAGACAACTTGAGATGCACAAGAGATTGCTGATGAGTATGGGAAGAGCCTTAGATCAATCATGATCACTGCTGGCCTGACCATGAAGGCAACTCAGGTGGAGTTGATCTGGAATATGCACCAAGCTTGGTGTATGCCAGTACACATTCTAAGCAGTCAGGAGGTGAGTTATCTGAATGGTTGATGGTGAGGGAGGTACTTAATCAGTAGCAGAGACCACCAAGGACTACCATGCTCATCAGATGCAGCACTATGAAGAGCACAAAGATGAACATGATTATCCTCAGCTATGGGTCGACATTCATAAGTTCTGGAAGGAGAGTGTGACTGGTGAAAAGGACATGAGCATGAAAGCCATGGTTGGGCAAGTGATGACATGCAGGGATGCCTTTACACAAGCTGTAAGTATTTTATTTTTCGTCACAGTCTAGTCTAATTAGTTGTTACTGAAGGCACAAATATGGTGTAATGTGGAGGGGATACATGTATTCAGATGTGTCATTTATTCTGGGAATGACAAAGCAGCCCAGCAGGGACAGGGTATTTTTGCTGGCTCCCAGCTTTGTATGCAGCTAGCAAGTGAGAGGCAGACGGATGTGGTGAGATTAATGGATTACCTTGCTACAATTATCAAGTGAGCCCAACATAATCTGGGCATGGTTACCTTCTCACATTGCTATTTCAGGTACAAGGCCCTCGACCTGGCTGCTGAAGTCCCCCTACCAAACTTTGCATCAATGTCACATGTCTCATATGATTGCAATCTCGCATTGCAGCTGCAGGAGTGCAGGTGGGATCACAACCAACACATTCTTCCTCTGGTCCTCTTGCATAAACTTCATAAGCTCCTATCAACATAGCTTATACTCCTTGTAACATGTTCTCAGATGAAGTTGGTATTATCCATGGCCAGAAGAATGTCCCATGGAGGACACTGCTGGACCTTTTGTACCTCCATCAATATACTCTTGTGGACTGGCCTGTGGGGGTCTGTGCAATTGGTGCTGACTTCAATGTGAAGTGCCTAAATGCCGATGAGCTCCATTCCCTTACTGTGCCCTTCTTGAAGGAAGAGATGGGTGCTGACTATCTGCTAGAGGCACCCATAGATGACAATGAAGATGAAGATGATGTGGCTGATGAAGGCTTGGTACCAGTGCCTGGGTCTTCATTTTACCTTGCAGATTGGACATCAGATATTTTCACTTCTACAGAGCACAATGTACTAGAACTTACAAATCAACCAGAGCAGCTCGAAGTTTTCAGGAATGCAGACCTGAAGATGTTTGATATTCCAGTCATCATCAACACATTCCATCAGCCTCTGTGCCTTCTATCTGATTCACAAGCATTCCTCAAAGGACTTCTGGAGGACATGGATTGGCCTCCTGCAGATGATGCTTCACCATCCCTGCCTTCACCCCTTCCCCCATCTTCACCTCTTCCCCCATTTTCTTCCCCAACCAGACCATTGCCATGCCATATGAGAAGTGATGCACAATTGCATGGAGGTTCCCATTTGCCTGTCATGTGTCAAAATATGCATCCTGAGTCTCACCGACATGGATTATCTCCCAGCTGCTCTGCAACTTCACATGGCCAGCCTGTGTGTATGCAGCCTCAACAGTGGGGAAGATCTCCCAGCCACTCTATGACATCTCATAGCCAACCCAGGTGTGCATCTCCCAGTCATTCTCTAACTTCACATACCCAGCAAGCCTGTGTGAATGCTTGTGAGTGAGGACACCCTGACAGTCCCCCAGCTCCATATGACCAGAAGTCATCACACAAGCAATATAGGGAATGTCATGCAGAAGAATCTGAGGAAGAAACAGTGCCTTTGCTGCAGGGAAGAACACATCACAGGTGAGGTGCTGCAGGTGTATATACTTTATATATACAGTCACAGACAAAGTAGTGTTGTGGAATATGTCTATCGAGGGCGTCCACATAAGAGGAGGCATGGGTATGACAGTGATGAGGACAATTACTTTGTATGTGATCGCTCCATCCAGTATTGAGGTCTGTATTGGGTCTCTGTTCTTCGACCACAGCTGACTCCCTTACAGTGACTCCAAAAACCCTTTCCATGTTTGCCCTATTTTCAGTGCATGCAGTGTACTGCCAGACACATGGAGAATCACACTAAGATTTGGTGGAGTCATAAATAGTACCTAGTCCTGGCTGCAATTTGGCTCCTAGGTCATGTGATTTCATTGACATGGTCCATAGATATGGCCATTTTAAAACAGCATGTCCATGGAAAGGGTTTTTTCACTTTTGAATTTACAAGGGTATTTAGATATTATCAGTACTTAGTATATCCACCTTTTGCTCTAAGCACTGCCTCAACCCTTCTAGGCATGCTTTCAATTAGCTTCTGACACTCCTCCACTGAAATCCCCTCCCACTCCACCTGAACTCTCTCCCATAGCTCATGAATCCCATTAGGGGGGGTTTCATACCCTGCAAGCCTTCTTTTCAGGCAACCCCAGAGATATTCAATGGGATTGAGGTCAGGAGACTGTGCAGGCCATACCATGGTCCCAAACTCCTGCTCTTCTAGCCAATCTCTAACCTTTTTGCAAGTATGCTTGGGATCATTGTCTTGCTGAAAGATTGTATCAGATGGATTGAGACCATAATGCTCCAATGTTTGTTGAAGCTCATCCTTCAAAATCTGAAGGTAAAGGTCCCCATCCATCCTACCATCAATCATTGTAGCATAGCCAACACCATCCCAAGTCATACACCCCCACATCATCAAGGAACCCCCTCCAAACTTGAGAGTTCCTTGTACCAGCCTATCATTAAGTCCCTCCCCAGCCTTTTTCCAAGCCTACTTGCATCCATCTGACCCTAGGCAATTAATTTTGGTCTCATCAGACCATACAACCCTCTTCCAGTCCTTTATAGTCCAGTCCTTGTGGGTATAAGCAAAATCCAAGCAAGCCTTGTGATGTTTGGCTGAGAGAATAGGATGTTTGGTCTTGACTACAGACTTCATACCAGATTTTTTCAAGTGATGACAAACAGTATTAGCAGAGAGAGGCTGGTTGATGATGTTTCCAAGGGCGTTGGTGACTTGAACTGCATTTTCAGCCTTGCCAGAGGTAATAAGATGTTGAGCATGGCAAATATTGGCAGGGGAAAGCTTAGAAGGATGGCCTCCAAGGGCCTTAGGAAGGCTAGAATGCCTCTTAGAATGAAGTTTGGATATAGTAGAGGGGCTGACACCAATTTGCTTGGCAATAGCTTCACCAGAATGGCCAGAGTCAAGCAAAGAGAGAATGGTGCTTTGCTGAGTAAGAGACAGGGGTCTGACCATAATGGTGGTTGGGAACAAAGAGGTATTTGAATTTTTTTAAACTCAGACACATTGTTTACACATGTATCTTTGTTTGTATCACCAAACAATAGCAATTATTGGATGTTTTGAATAAGATCTTAGTTACCAATTCAAAAGTGAAAAAACCCTTTCCATGGACATGCTGTTTTAAAATGGCCATATTTCCGGACCATGTCAATGAAATCACATGACCTAGGAGCCAAATTGCAGCCAGGACTATGTACTACTTATGACTCCACCAAAGTTTACTGTGATTCTCCATGTGTCTGGCAGTACACTGCATGCACTGAAAATAGGGCAAACATGGAAAGGGTTTTTGGAGTCACTGTACCTGTACAGTTTGGGATATTTGTCATCTTTGCCTCACTTGCCCTTAAAGTACACCCACTGCCAATAGCAAAGTGCATTTCTTTTTTTCTTTCATTGTGCCTAGGGTCAATATTTATGGCTCATTATTGTCATAAGTCTCTCCTGTGCATCCTGTCATAGCTTTGTTATATGCTGCTCTTCATAGTAAGGCATTTCTCTTACTTCATGGCCAAGACTGACTCTGCCTTCAGTATCATATATGTGTCTCATGTGTTGTTTCACCCACACCATTTCCTCCCATACTGAACACCCTGCTACCAATATGAAGGTGTGATTTCATGAATCTTCCATCCCTGCATGGTCCAATGTTTTTCTGCAACAGGATTAATTACTTATGCCTCTGTGGATATGATTGGCCTGCTTGGAACCTGTTGCTACCTCATACCATACTGCTGACAGCATTGACATTCGTTAATTATGATACCCATCCCCTACCATGTTTAAGTACCCACTGGTTTGTTACATCAAGTTACAGATGCTGTGCTGGGCACTGAATATATTGTGGTGAATTTGTCCATTTGTGATCACTGTGATACAATGCTCAGATATGGGTGAATGAAGAAAACCAGATGTAGCTATCAATCATGCTATACTGTCTTTGAGAGATTCTCCAAGGGGCCACTTCGGGTTTCTCCATCACCATTGAGAGTGGTTGGAGATGCTCCAAAGGGACCCTTGGGGATTCTCCATCACCACTGAGATTGGTTGGAGATTCTCCAAAGGGACCCTGCGGGATTCTCCAACACCACTGAGAGTGGTTGAAGATTCTCCAAAGGGACCCTTGGGGATTCTCCATCACCACTGAGTGTGGTTGGAGATTCTCCAAAGGGACCCTTGGGGATTCTCCAACCAACTTCTATGGTGATGGAGAATCCCTAACCATGTTCAATGGCAATGGAGAATCCCCAAGGGTCCATTTGGAGAATCTCCAACCATTCTCAGTGATGATGGAGAATCCCCAAGGGTCCCTTTGGAGAATCTCCAACCACTCTCAGTGGTGATGGAGAATCCCCAAGGGTCCCTTTGGAGAACCTCCAACCATTCTCAATGGTGATGGCAAATCCCCAGGGACCCATTGGAGAATCTCCAACCATTCTCAATCATGATGGAGAATCCCCAAGGGACCCTTTGGAGAATCTCCACCCCCTTGTGGCATGCCTCAGTCACTACATGACCTGACAACACATATGCAGTCAATAGACTTCCATCATTTACTACCAACCTGGACATGTCACACTGAGGCACAGCTAAGGGAGTCCTCAGGTACATAGCAGGGACTAGGATAGCTGGAATAACTGATAGGGTGCATAAATCAAGCCTAACACACAATCAACTACTTATGCATTCCCATCCCCAAGGGACCCTTTGGAGAATCTCCACCCCCTTGGGGAATGCCTTGGTCACTACATGACCTGACATCACATATGCAGTTAATAGACTTCCATCATTTACTATCAACCTGGACATGTCACACTGAGGAGCAGCTATGGGCATCCTCAGGTACATAGCAAGGACTAAATAACTCATAGGGTGAATAAATCAAGCCCAACACACAACCAACTACTTATGCATTCCCATGCCAAATTTGCTAATGACTCAAAGAAGACCAAGTATTGATCTCAGGATATGTATCCATGCTTAATGGAGGTGTGATCATGTGGTACTTGAAGAAACAGAGTCATGTTGCCCTCTCCACAGGAGAAGCTGAGTATATCTTTATGGCTAATGCCATGCAAGAAACAATATGGTTATGGAACCTATCAAGGGAAAATTAGACCACCCATAGAGGAGAGCCACAATGCTCAATCATGATAATCAATCTGCACTTGCAATAGTAAAGAATGCACAACACCACCAGCAACCACAGCATTTTGGCACAAGAAACAATTTTATCCATGACTGTGTCAAATGTGAAATCATTGAATTGGGAGGGGTTACAGGTGTGCTGAGGTCGTCCTGATGATACTGTAGCATCCATTTTTGCTTTGTTAGAGTCTGATTTTGGAGTGGAGGCCTCATTTTCTCGGTTTTCAGGTTTCTGTGTAGCAGTTTGGCTTGGATTCGAGATGTTTGGGGCATTTACAGCACTGGGAGCATTACGGTTGCTAGCCACACCCCCCTCCCCCTCAAGCATGATGGGTCCATGCGCTGGAGGTAGGTTTACCTCTCTGGATTCGAAACAAATGTTCTGTTCTACAGATACTGACCTCTTATCAGGCTGATAGATATGGTGACCTCTACTCTGGCTGTTGTAGCCCACCCAGTGCCCTAGGTGTGTGGGGCTGTCTATCTTGGATGCATTCGCATCATAAACCCATACATGGGTCCCCCATATAGGTAGTCTTGAGAGGTCTGGCAGGTGGCCATGTACTGCCTTGAATGGGGTCTTCTCCTTAAGTGCCTTGGTCGAGGTGCAGTTCTTTAGCGAGACTGCATGATTAATAGCTTCCCCCAACAGGAAATGGGGCAACCCAGAGTCATGTAACATGGCACAGACTTTTTCAGCTAGGATTCTATTCAGCCATTCCGCAACCCCATTTTGTTGTGGTGTATCATGCACAGTAAGTGCACAAGTTGTTCCCTGAGACTCCAGGTGGGCAGTAAACTCATTGTCTAGATATTTGCCTCCCCAGTCAGTTTGGAGGGTGTTGATTGGCACACCACGATGGTTCTTGACCCAAGCTTCGTATTTCTTATATGTTTTGAACATCTCTGATTTTTCTTGCAGGAGGAAAACATCTGCAAAAAACCATTTGGCTACCCAGCCTCTATAGTACTACATAGCTTGGATAGGACATGTAGCAAGTAGCCTTCCACCCCTTTATAGAGCACTCTGTAGCCAGTAGGGATTTACCTATATAATCCTGGATAGTGTCATAGCTGTGTAGCCACTTGTCTCTGCATAGAGCAATCCCCTGCTACATAGCACCATAGTGCATGTAGCATTGTAGGAACAATTCTTTATTTAGTTGACCATGGCACCTATAGTGTAGTGGTCATAGTGTCTCACATAACACAGTGGCGGTTTCAATATTTTCAGATGCTTTAAAGAGTATTCAAAAGTGAAAACAATATTTTTTATTATGATTCAAATTACCATGCTCTTATAAAATTTTATTCCGAGAAGGCTTATAATTTTTATCGCCAGTCTATATTGGGAGAAACATTATGATATCTATCCAAAGACAATTGAAAATTATATATGGCGTGAATGTCACAAGGTTATTGACAGCATTATCTTCCTAAAAAGATTGCAACAATAGGTAAAGTTTAAATTTGGAAATCACTTTGCAGGCGCGCTTAATTTAATGTTACACAATAGATTCTGAGATCATCGAAATAATAGCTTTTCCAATGATCAAAATGTAATACGAAAGTAAATATTTAGAAATCAGTTTCCATATGCTCAGAAGTGATCACGCAGTGAGCGGGCACAAGGCGCCCAATGCCTGCCCAGTAATCTCCATGTTAGGTATTCATTCGTCAGATCTTCAATGTGATTGAGTATATTTAGGCGATGGTGTAGATGGAGACGGTAGCTTTGATACAGCACTGAGGAAGAGTTAGTGGATCATGACCATTATCTTTGGAGCAACACTGTCTCTCAGGAAGGACATGAATTGCACTGGGTCTACATTTATATGATGTCCTGGTCCTACATATACAAAGATGATGCGCGCATATGAACCCCAGTCACCTCTGTGAATCAGAAAAGTCAGGAAATTCCAGCCATGATTAGATTGAGACCTACTGTTCTTGGTCAATTTGCAGAGATCACCTGGCAAACATCCCCCAACAGAAGCTTGGTACCGTCCTCCAACTCTACCCCTTTCGGATCTTTTTTCACTTGACATTTCTTAACCCAGTGAATTTGGCCTGCGAGCTCGCCATGTAGTACGAGACAATACTGACCAGCACTCCTTGGGTTGGCGGGAGTCAAGTCACACACTGGAATGAAGTGATGTTCGATATTTGCGCTCACTGTACTGGAGGTCACAGTGACTGACACATGACCAGGAGGTGCTAAGCCATGCCCATGTACAACTGTAGAGAAGCAGTCAGGAACCGTAGTGCGGACCACTTGCTTGAGCAGTGAACCACAGTTGTAAGACACGCCAACCCTCAGGCATACATGCCAGTTGGCATAGTCACAGAAATTATTGTTGAAGAGCCAAGGAACACACCCTGAACAGCAAAGTTAATTCAGATCTGCGATGGAGAGGAAGGTCTACGTACTGTAGTCAACATTTGCTTGTGCCAGCTCGTTGAGGGGCTGAGGGGTAATATTGTCAGGGTGGGAGACCCAGGGGTCGCAGGCCAAGGTGCTTGGACCTGGTTTGGCTGAAGGATCCACAGTCAACATGGGTGGAGTAGCGCTTCGAGGGGCAGTCCAAACAAATGACTTCTGGCGCAATTCTATGAATGCCACCATTCGTGTAGAATCCAAGATGGCCCCATTGAGGCACATGCCAAATCTGGAAAAAAAAAGGGGAGAAGTCAGTGTGTGCTGCTAGGAGAGGGAGTCACTTACTCAGTGACAACTGCAGTATTTTTTAACTGCATAATGCCGGATTCGATCGCAACATTGCAGTAAGTTCTGCTGACTGATCGCAGCGTTCCTCTATACCCCTTTTTGGGACCAGAGATGATCCATACCTCGTGGCCAACCTGGTGCTCTACGTCACAAAGAGAGTGGTTTTCTAGCTTGATGCAAAAACCGATGAGGACATCATGCTATAGCTTCATTAGAACAGTATAGAAGCATGAGGATGTGAACACTTACCAACGGACCATCATCAGACAGAACTGTAAGACAGCCAGATACAAAGTCAACAGAATGGACGAGCCCTTCGATGTCTACAGCAGGACTGCGGACCACTCGAACATGGTCGCCGATAGTAACATCATACCCCCTCTCCCTGGAGAATTGCAGGGTAGATGGGGGTATGATAAGTGCCTCGTCCATACTGACAGATACCTGTACGAGGTCACTTCCCTCATTGATATCGCCATCACCACCAGGAACTTCGGGCTCTTGGGCCTTGGACTTTCCCTTATCTCCGAGGTTGTCAGGGTCAGCCTGCTGAAGCGTGGACGATGTGATCAATATCTTGCGGCCACTGTACCAGTGTAGCATGCCACAAAGACCTTTGTGTGGCCCACTGGTGACGCATACGAAGTCCCCTGGTTGTATGTTTTGAGGTGAGGTCTGGCAGC